>JAMKCH010035703.1:0-61244 GCA_023653785.1 Ophioderma brevispina
GCCTCCACCATATCATGTAAGCAGTTTTCTGTCGGACCTCGTTTCTCTTCTTTTCTTCTTCTTTCTTCCTTTCCCCCGTTTGATGATTTATTATTATTTGCTAGGTCAAAATGTGTACAATCAATTATAAAACGTTGGTGAAGTCGTGAATGGATAGTTTGCTATACAACCATACAAGCACGCAGGCCAGGGCAGAGTGAAATACGAAAGCGCAGCAACTGACTAGTTCATGACCCGCCACCGGTCAATAAATTAAACTGTAATTCATATGATAAGCAGTCATCTTATCAAACATCATACACTTAAACATGTATTGCACAGATTAAGTGTACAAAGAAGCAGACAGGCACAGAAATAACTTTCACAGCTGTTGGTGTGGCATGGTTGCCACGCCATGATTACACACTCACCACTACTCATCCACTGCGGGCCCGGCCGTGGGTCACACACCTCCCTTGTAAGTCTAGAGGTGTTTTCACACACACTATTAATCCCCATATAGCTAGCACCAAGTACCAACAACTTTCTTTTCTCGCTTCAGTCCTCTTCTAATTGCAAATAACAATGTTACTACATACAGAATGGCGGCCTAATGTTAGTAACAATGACTCGAGATGTACATTGTTTAACATTGTTGCACTGTGATTACCGTTATCGGTGAACCCGAAATGACGTCATGCATTATAATAAGTCAATTGGGCGCTTTTTGGGTGGTATTGAAAATACAGGAACAATACATAAAATCTTGAACATTTTTAATCCCCCCCAATCGTTTAATATAAAGACAGCTAAAATCGAACCTTTATTCTGTTCATTCCAAGGTCACCAGCTTTTTCTTTTGAGATGTAATCATAATGTCATGGTGTGGGTGGACTTTAAAGATATAAGAGGACATTTCCACAAAATATGCCCCTCCATTTTTTAAATCAATTTTACCAATATATTAACACTTAAGTACCAAGTGGGGGGGGGGGGTTTCCTAGTGACCCCCAAAATTTAAAAAAAATTTCGCGCTGGCCGCTTTACGCGTGCGATTTTTTGCGCCGAACTTTTTTGTAATTGTCTGACTTTTAATGCGCTTCTTTTCATACCAAAATAATTAAATCGGCCAAGCCATTAATAGATAATTATTTGGGGTCCCATGGGACCCGCCCCCCCCCCCCCCTTTGGCACTACGAAGTCATTTGAGAATATTTTTTAAAATAAGAATACCGAAACCGCGAACCAAGCAAATTTTTTTTTGCTGAATATAAGTTCACACATACCTTAAGTAAACAATTATTAGTACCTGATACAATAATTAACCCTTTATGTGCTGAAAACAAACAATTTCATCATGTACGTTGCCAAACCTTTACGGTACAACTCTAATGGTAAAGTATGACGTTATTGTGCAAACACCCGTAAAAATACAGGACTCCCTCAAACTAACTGCTTGGTTTTGTGTTAAATATAAGTAATTTGGGTCTTCTAGAATAGATATCAACTTAAATAAGAGTTTTTTTAAATGTTTGATGTAAGCAACAAGCTCATGATGAATTTTCCGTCTTTGCCCAATTTTCGCGTGGTGTGTTGAAAAATGTTTTTGCCCTAATTTGCACCCAAAATAACAAATCTCATTTTTTTTATTGCTGATTAGGGGTTGTCTTATGACCCTTCACATTTTGTTAAATTCGTGCAAGAATTTCCCTCTGTAAAGTGGTTTCTTAGGGGGGGTCCCATGGAACCCCCCCCCCCCCCCCCTTGGGCACCAACGGTAGTGAAAACCCCTTGGTTCCTTAAGTGTTAAATCAAACCTGGAGGGAATGCCGTAAATGCCATCTTCATGTAATATATGCTTTTGTATTTTCTGTCGTCATGAACAGATATCCGATTAGCTTGTTTATGGGCCGAACAGGACAGCAGGCAAGTCCCAAACTTCCTTTTTTGTTTTCTTTTCTTGTTCAATAAACTACGAAATGTCCTCGGTTTGGTATTCTACAAACAAAGGGCAAATTTATACAATATTGTATCCTCAGAAACTCTCCTCGTGTCCCTTTAAAATGAAAGACGACCCTCTTTGATTAAGTCGAAATGTTATGTCACAAATGATCCATCCATGAAAAATGTTTATTATGTGTTAGAGTTATGTAACCTTATTCTGCCAATGGTTTTAATGTTTTGAACTCATTTGACCTTTTGTGAACATGACCTGTGCGGTGGTTTCATAGCCAATTGTTTTCCAAATTTAATTCTCTACCTCTCTGCCAAATTTGATGCTTTATAACAAATGCACAATTTTTACCATTACCTGCTTAACTAACATTTACAAGCTGTGGTAAATATGACCGGAATATTGACCACTTTGGCCAAACTTGAGAAAACGGGCAACTTCGGGCACTATCAAGTTTGGTGTCATTGTTTAGAGAAGGCATTTCTTCCCAATTCAAGTTAGATTTCGTCGCCAAATATCATACTTTAAAATACGGGCGTTTCCAAAACATCCACGTTTTCAAACACTGAATCAATGTAACTCATCTTAGAACATGATATCTCCGATTTTTTGGACTGAAGTACTCAGAATTTCGGATGTATCGACTCAATCTCTTTATTTTCGTCTCCACCATGTAAACAAACCACTGAGCATCGGGGACTATACCTTTCTGCGCACAGATCATATCTTTGTTCGACCATGGACCATAATAGAAAGAAGGACAAACCAACGCGAAAACCACCAATACATGTCTTATTCGAGTACCCATCATATCGACAAAAAGCTAGGCACTCGATGTGTAGTCATGTGCATATGCCGAAGGACCGTTTGTTTGGATCTATATCTCTTTGACCGCGGTGGATTCATGGTGATACGGGAAAAGCCGGTCCACAAAAATTTGTAATTTGACCGGATTTTGTGACCCCGGACCTGACTGTAGGGGTTTTGGGAAAATGCACAAGTACATTCAATTTCCATCTTTTTTGACAAGTGTTGTCACCAAATAGAGGCGAATCTTGTTCAGAAAATACCGAAAAACCCCAATCAAAATACGTATTCCTTTTGTGGAGCTACGACTGTATAAAATAAGTTGCATGTTTGGGTGATTTTGTGACCAGTAATTGTTAGAATTCTTCAATATGAATGTTACGATCACTTCCGACTCTTGAGAAACGGTGTGATGAAAGTTCAATGTACCTTTGTAATAATGTATAACTTCTGAACTGGTGCCTACAAGCGCGCCCAACACGTTTAATTGTACATCGAAAACCCACAAAATTGTAAGATTTAACTTCCGTTATGTTGAATTGTTTTACCGCAGTGGATGTTGAAGAGCCGATACCATGCGAACTGATGCAAAGTCAGTTTCATCTGAAAGAGAATGTGATACGTCATACTTTATACCTAATTAGCTTAGTATAAATATAAATTAATAACCCACGTCTTTCGAAGAGGGGGGGGGGGTGGTTACCGCGCTTCTCTTCTATTCTTTTCGCACCAAACACCAAAACCCGGTGTCAAATGAGTTAATGTATTGACATTTTATGCTCCGTTCATGCCCCCCCCCCCATTAAAAAACACTACCACCGGGGGTTATGAACGTAAAGGGTGATCCAAAAGTGATGGATAGGTTGTGGCCAATCACCCCCCCCCCCCCCATATGCGTAACTCCCTGTGGGATGGGGGCTATATCTCCCCATATTTTGATGAGGGGGATGGTCATACGATCATCCCCCCAATGTTGAGTACCTCACGTGTTTTGACCCAAAATCAACCCATATTTACCATAATAGTTTTAAAATGGTAATTTCACGCTCGCTTGCGCGCATTTTGTTCAATTAACAATTATATTTAATGATTTGTTTAGCTTCTAAAAATGGCACATTTTTTTTTAGCTCGCTAGTAATGTGACAAAAATCTTTTCCGCAAACCCGCATTTCATCCATAAATTTTCATGAACACCAATCCCCCCCAATGTCAAAAAGAAATTTAAGCCCTTCCCCCCACCCCTTTCAGGAGGGAAATACCAACACCCCCAACACACACAGAATAATCACCGACTTTGATTTATTTGCAATAAATAGCAGGTCCTCTTCTTTCCTTGATACCAAAATGAGTAAACCAACATACTAAGCATGTCATAATGAACGGTCATAATGTCTCTACATGATGAAACGGTTTACAGTGTTACAATATAATTTTTGAGCCAGTAAATTTTGCAAAATATCAATTTTCTTCCTATAGGCAGTATTTTTAAACTTTATTATTACTTTATGACGTCCATCGTTTAGTATTTCTACATATTTTGATACAATGGGAAAGAGTAAAGTTATAAATTCTAAGCTCTACTGTAGGTACCAAATTTATATAGGAATGGATGTTCCAATACAGAAAATTCAGCGAAGGCCAGTCAGCCCTCCTGCGGAGAGGGTGATTATCGATTATCCTAAGCCGGTAAATGGTGGTTTAATAAACCGAGGCCACGTGATGGGGTCTTTGAAACTAGTGTGTTGTTGGTCCTTCCTCTATTAAGTCCCCATGGGTCGAGCAAGTTGGTGAAGCTCAATTCAAACCAGTCGTCCGTTGCCTGGCGCTGACATTTTGAATATTGTCACACTGAATAATTATAGTTTGGGTGCTTGTATACACCAATGCCCATTCGATAACAAACAATGCTCGGCAAAATATCAGTTGTTGGATGTTGGGGGGTCTATTGGGTGGTTCAATTTTGTCCTACATAACCACACAAACGATGAAATGACACGTCAGTCGTCTTTTGATTTAATAAACCGCCTCAATGTATTCATCTTTTCACCTAAGCGCGCATTGCATATGGGAAAATAGAGTATCTGAGCACAATATTCCAGGTGCCCTATTTATTACACCTGGCCCCTCTAGCACATACTCAATTTGTATCACTACCGATTATTGTATATGCAAAGCGAAGCGGTCATCACCCACATTATGTGAAGAAGCGGAGGCAGCCATATTGGGGGGCTTTTCTAATTTCTTTGTTGGTACTCTATGTTTTCTATTGTGGTCGGCAAAACATGCGAGACGATGAATTCTAAAGATGACGTAACGCTTACTCTAAAGATGTTTCTATATAGATAAGAGGCAAACGGTTACGTAATCTTTAGAAATACACCGTCCCGCATGTTTGCCACCACAAAGACAACCTAGAGTACCAACCAATAAAAGCATGGCTGCCTCCGCTTCTTCCATACTGTGGGTGCCGCTTAACGCTTTGCATATACACTTATCGGTAGTGATACAATTAATGTATGTGTTAGCGGTGGTCAGGTGTAATAATAGTCTACCTGGATCATTGGCTCAGATACTCTTTTTTCTTCATAAGCAATGCGCGCTATGGAAAAGATGGTATTCATTGAGGCGGTTTTTTTAAATCAAAGACTACTGATGTGTCATTTCATTCGTTTGAGTTGCCATGGGTAGGACAAAATTTAACCACCCAATAGCCACCGCAACATCCAACAACTGATATTTTGGCGGATTGTGTGTATCGAATGACATTATGTGTGTATACAAGCACCCAAACTGATAATTATTCCGTGTCATATTCAAAATGTCAGCGCCACTCACGGACGACTGGTTTTGAATGCGTTTCACCCCCGTGTTTACCTACCTTACCTCTCTATCTATATAGAACCTCTTTGGTTCGACTTAGCGTGCCCCGCTTCTGTCGGCGGTGATCATGAAACATGAAGAATACTCTCTGCTGAGAAGTGGCCTTGTTGGTCTATGCTTTTACAATGAGTTGCAAGTGATATAATTGGTATAATCGCGTTGCGTAATGCAATAGGGAAGCCGCTTTCTCTCCGTCTCTCCTACCTCATGGGTGGATTTACTTGTCAATAATACCATTCTTTGATTGAGTCAATGCAGCATAGGTGTATGTCCCTGAATCACTGGATATTCCAGAAAAGAAATTGATATGTATTTATTAATTTTCATGAAAATGTGCCCCTTTTACATTGCCATAACACTAAATGGTAATTAATAAAATTTATTATATTTATAGTGGGGAAAATGTTTTACTACTTTCTGTGCAGTATGTAAATCCAAATGAACCATTTTTCCTTGATCCCCTGGCCACCTTCTTTAACTTGATACTTAAGATTTTCTTGATCGCAAATCGAAGTTTAGTGTTTGAAATTTAAAAATAATGAGAAAATTCCCCTGTGAAACTTGTTTCACATATCATCAAATTCAAAAGCTTTACAAAAAATACAAGCCATGAATACTTCTCTATCTCTGAAAACGCAATAGAATTAGACAAATGGGTACTGAATGCCATTGAATAGTTCAAATGATAAGCTTTTCATAAATTACTTTAAGACCAATTTTAATAACCGAACAACTGTATTAGTTGATTTAAGGGGGTTTTAAGGCAGGAACTTAGTCAATAGCGAGTTTTTAGTTTTTTTTCATGTATAATGTGCATTAACATGTTTTCTTTCTTTCTATATATTTTAAGAATCTAGATTATTCTTTTCCTAATATTTTTGTCATTTTACTTTGACTATCTGTTTACGCCTTTTTGACAAAAAATCACATCGGCTTAACTGCAAAAGGGCGGGTAATCGCGTATTCCGCAATAGTCATCTTTGCTAATCGTCCGCGCGCGATCAAAATTGGAAGTAATGACCGCATCAGGAACGCCTTGAGCAGTCGATTCGATGACCATACCCATGGGGGTTTTTTTTTTTAACTTGATCCATTGTACATGGCTGCCACATTTTATTTTCATGATTTGAGCCTCATAAAAATTGTTAGATTTTGATCATAAGACCCCAGATGAAGTAATTTGACTGGTGCAGAAGCATTGTGAAGAATAGGAGATGAAAAACACTTGTGTTTTTGACTAAGACTAATTAGCGAAACGGTCACAACATTTGGACAAAATTTGTGATTTTCTCTGTGTTCACTTCGCGGCGATAACTTGTGATTTTTGGTTCCCATTACTTCCAAATCCATATCAGGAACAGGTAAGAAATGAAATGGAATAAAGTATAGAGCATATCGAAATCTATGGTCGGTATTTTTAGTTTATTTTTTTGTTCAAAATCGGATTTCTGTCCCAATTTGGAACAATCTTGGCGTTTGCTCCAAATTGACGCACGCGATTTTAATAACCTTTTACCCTCAGACTCTGGAATACAAAAATCGAACCAGGCATATTTTATTATAACATTTTCTATATTTTTAAATGGAACCAAACAAAATGAGTGAAAATCACAATTTTTCATTATTTTCTAAAAAATGCTATTTTTGGAAAAAGATTACATATTCGGATCCCTTTGAGTCATTTCCTTCTCACATTATGCATATTTTTATGTGGAAACACAATAAGAAGATACGGGGAAAAACATTTCCCTTGAATTTCCTGCCTTAAAGGTGCAACGAGAGATTTCGCATATCGGGTGTCCAAAAAAAAAGTACTGATTTTTGACCTGATGTAAAGCTTTTCACCAAATATATCCCCACCTGAAAGGATTGAGTTGGGAAGTGTTTCTTTGGTACAATAAATGTGAAACTTCTAATTCATATAGGAGCAAATACGAAATTCAGCCTATGTTTATATTGAAATATAAGGAAATCAAAATCGTCTTTTTTCTCTTTTAAGACAATTCTGTAAACAAATACAAGTTAAGAAATCTATTGAGTGTCTAATCTATATGAAATTACTATTAGGACACAATATTTGGGTGCCTCAAAATCTCTCGTTGCACCTTAACACCCACCTTAAGGGTACAACAAATGCTCACAGATTTCAATTAAAGATATGTTTTTATAATAAAAAAATCGGTTTTTTTTAATGTTTGCCCTGCAAAATTTGTTAAATAAGATGATGGCTTGTAATCTGCTGTTTTATACCACTGTCTTTATGTATTCAGAAATCGCGCCAAAGCTTCTTTTAAAACTCAATGTCTGAGCACATTTGTGTCACTCATCAAATGGGATAAGTAAAGAATTGAGCAGGATCAATGAATTAAATAGTTGTACTAATAAATATCATTTCACATATTCAAATTTTATCGTTGCCGATGCGGTAACTGCCCCAGTAGAAACACGCTCCTAGAGACGGTGTTTTCGGCTTATTCATTTCGGTGTATTTAATACATCGGTAAGCATTCTAAATATGGGGGAAAAAACGGTTCGAAAAGAAATTGGGAGCGCTTTTTTCGGGACATGTCCTCGTGTCTCTTAAATATACCGATTATTCTAATCTGTGTAGATTTTACCGAGGACTTTGTTGTAATCATCCAAAGAGACAGTTATGGAGTTATTTTTTTTTTTTTTGTTTTATTTTTTTTTTTTTTCTTAAGAAGCTTATTAAAGGCTTCTTTAAATTACGATGAAGACTTTGCCATTTAATTACATAGGAAACTACTCATTTGGCATGTATTTTTTGCGAATCACCTGTATTCTATAATTAACTGAAGCAACTTCAAATGATGTTTTAGATGACTTTCTTCAAAGTATTACTATTAGCTTTGGATTCCTCGCGTCAATTGCTTCCTAAACTGTATACCTTTATAGGTCCTACCTTGATATTTAGGAAGACACGACACAAACATTCCCATCATTATATAGATCATTTCCATCCATTAGATAATTCATTGGTCCTACATTGACTTAGGGAAGATATGACAAAAAACATTCCATCCATTATGACATGAGTGGTCCCACATTGGACTTAAGGCAAGATATGACACAAACATTCTCATCCATTACGACATTCAGTGTTTCTTACCTGATATTTTAGAGAGATATGACAAATGCAATCCCCCACCCATTATGCATTCAGTGGTTCTCTACCTGATATTTAGGAAGAATATGCCAAAAGATATCCCCATCCATTATGACTCAGTGGGTTCCTACATGCAATTTAGGATTATGAACAAAGATATACCCATCATTATTACATTCATTGAGTCCTACTTGATATTTAGTGAGATATGACCAAAACATGCCCATCCATTCTGACCATTCAGTGGGTCCTACATTGATATTTTAGGAAGAGATACACAAAACATTCCCATCTATTTTTGGACATTCTGTGGGTCCTACGTTGATATTTAGGAAGATAAGACCCGAACCTTTCGCATCCATTGTGGCATTCTGTGGTCCTACATATAGGGAGATATGACAAAAACATATGCCACAAAACATTCACATCCATTATGACATCCAACTAAGTTCATGTATTATGTCGGTCACACGTTCATCTCTGGTGTGGTTCCCCATTACAAAACGTGCTGCCCTTACCTGAACCATTTCAATTGAGTTAAAATTTCTCTCTGAATCCTGGTGCGATGTTATTGATGCGTATTAATAATAATAATTTGTATTTTTAACGCGCGACATATCCACGTAAATGTGCTCAAGGCGCTGTGCGGCAGCCATGAAAGGCGCTCAGCACATCAGAGAAACCATAATACCAGAACAGATTTATGCCAAGAAGCTCGATTTTAGAAGCAGGAGGAAACCGGTGTAAACCTGCGGGAACGAGTATGGATCAAGAAACCAAATTCATGTAAAGCCACCGAGAATGAGCCCCTGCCGGGAATCGAACCCGAGACCTCATTTGGTGAAAGGCGAGGGAAGATACGCTGCGCCAACTCGTTCCCCCGAGTTTTAGAGATGTGGTAAGACAAATGTTTGGTAGAGCGTTCTCTTGACAGTTTTGGAGCAGTTATTGAAGTTCCTTTTAACATTGATAGAGTCGAGTACTTGAGTCTCTTTACCGGTCGCATGCTTTGTCTTTTGGTTCCATTTTAGGTCGTTTTCGATATGAATGCCATGTATTGGTGACTTGTAACTTCCACAAGCTTTTCGCCAAGCACTGTGTAGTTGGTATTTCCTGGTTCCCCTTTGAATGGAATTCTCATGACTTTGCACTTTGAAGCATTAAATATAAATTTCATCCCTCACGTATCTGCACAGGTTACTAATTTGTTGAGATCTGTTTGAAAAAAAAATATTTCGTCTTCTGGTCTGGGAACAAAATACAGTCGTTGGCAAAAATTATCGTCGTAGCGCTGATGTTATCGGCGATGATGACAAGAATTTACAAATGTGGGCCCCAAGACAGTGATTCCGCTCAATACAGGCCATCTGTGCTTCCCATTTCTACTAGTATCCTTTGGTGATATTTCTGAGGAATGATTCTATCCACTAGATAGTTTTATTTCTTATCCCGAGAAGTGAAGTCTCACAAAACCTGCCTCGTCATGCATGATTGGACATCATTTAAATTGAGTCAGCCGTATAATGTTTTCATGAGTTGGCTTGTCTAAATATGCTTTAATAAGTCTACAGCCTTACTCCAGTTTAAGAAATATTGGGGCGGTATTGAAGGCTAGCTCCTTTGCCCTTCTTGAAGACGGTTTTTGCCTTTCTGCAATCTTCTAATAAATCCCCCGTATAAAGGATTAATGGAACGTCAGTCCAATTTGTCCAGGCTTGCTAATTTCAGTCCTTGTTATTGCCAGTAAGTCCATTCAAATATGAAAAATA
Source organism: Ophioderma brevispina (assembly GCA_023653785.1). Lineage (NCBI taxonomy): Eukaryota > Metazoa > Echinodermata > Ophiuroidea > Amphilepidida > Ophiodermatidae > Ophioderma > Ophioderma brevispina. The sequence goes on from JAMKCH010035703.1 coordinate 10,517, forward strand.
GGGGGTCGACCCAAAACAAATTGCAACAGAAACCGTTTTACTTGTATTTACTTGGAATAGCTACAATCAACATATCAAAAGTTTACCAAAATCGGAGAAGTGGAACAATGTCTATTTGCATATCTCCAATATGGCCGCCATTCAAACTGATTGTGCCTACATCTTGGGATCTGAGATTTGTCACAGACTAATGCTTGGTGTCTATACCAATGTTTTAGAGTCAAGGAATTCAATTCTAATTTATTTATACAATTGGGTCATTTATTCTTCTCTAATTTACCAATGCAACTGGCTTCCATTTTGGGAACCACGTTTACATATATCTTGGATCTGAATGGTACAGGTTTCATTTTGGTTTATATACCCATGTTTCCCAGATCAAGGAATTCCGTTTTAACATTATCATATCATGGTTTATGCTTCGATGCTTAACTTGTATGAATTCAAAATGGAACCATTTTGGAACCCTTTTGACCCTTTAACTTATATCTGAGACCTCTTTGTAACATATTTTTCTGGATCAAGACTTAAACATAAGAGAGCAATTTAATCCCAATGGGTTATTTTCCAAGTCTTTTGCATTTCATTTGACTATCCCGGGACACGAGACAGACAGAGCTACTGTCCAATAACTTAGTTATGTGGCATTTAGTCCTATTGTAGTCATTGATTGGCCTACAGACGTAATGCAGATTCCCCTGCTAAATCTGAAAAATAGGCAGAATTGTTTTCGTTTCAACTTTGTTCTAAAAGTTACATGTATTTTATCCGCGTTTGAGCACACTTGACCCTACATTTTTTGCTTTGATTATCTTTCCTCTTCAATGAATCTCAATTGCCTTTTGTCATATTTAGAATACTTTCTGAGAAAGGATTCACCACCGCAATAAATTCACCTTCTACATTCATGTTTCACTATCCTATTAATTATAGGACATTTGTATTAGTGTTAAACACGGTTTAAAATTATATATCTCTCCGACCCTTCTCATTATCGGGATGCGGTTGTTGAACAACAAATCGTAAAGCCACTATCAGTGATTCGCTTAAAAAGTAAATACTTGAAATTTGCAGGAATTGCTTAAAAGTGAAGGATAGTTTCTAGAATTCCCATTAAGTTATATTTTGCAACTGAAAGGTTTACAGAAAAGGAAGAAAACAGCAATGTTCAAGATATGAATCGCCATTCAGTAGGTGAATGTAAGTGTCTGTACGGACTTAATGACTAAAATAACCCGAATCTCTCCTTAATTAGCTTTGCTTTCAGACTTAGCTCTTGCAGAGTATGTTTAGGGATATCCATACTAGTCAGGCAGCAGATGTCCACTATATATTAATCACTACTGCACTAAACATTCGATGAAGGAGAAAAGATTTGGAGCAAATGAGAAAAGAAAAATGAAAGTGTAATAACAAGGGCCAGGGCAAAATGGATTGAGCGGTGAAAGCCTACTAATATTTTGTTTATCTTGAACAAAAGGAATAGTGGACAAAATGCATTACGTGTGTTTAAAGGGAAAAATGGTCATGATATCCGATGCACAGAATATTGAAAACGAAGTATATGGGTTTTACAAAAGATTATATACCAACGACAAAACAGAACTGAAAATGGTTAATTTGAATAATCTTCTTAGGGATAGTGAGGTCAATAATTGACGCCAGAACAGTCTGATCACTTGAAGGTGACTAACTTGAAGAAGCCTTGGAAGCTTTAAAAGAATGAAATCAGATAAATCCTCCCGGCCCAGACTGCTTTGAGCTGAGTTTTGTTTTTCAAGTTTTTTTGGAGGTGATATCGGATTTTTTTCTGGCTCAGGTCTATTAATTTTGCTCCTTGATTGTGGTCATTGTCGTGCAAATAACAAAAACAAGGCTCAATGAATTGCTGCAAAGGGAATAAGCCGCGAAATGAAATAAAAAATTGTTTGTTGGTTTTTTGCTTTTTTAAATATTTCATATAAGATTGCATCAATTGTATGCAGAAACGAATTAAGAATTTTTTAACCAAACATAAATTGGAATGAAAAAGGTTGTTTGGCAGGGGCCGTTATAACTAGGAGAGGTAGTTAGCGAATGTATATGATTTATGAGATATACCGAGTTAAAAAATATACCGGTTTATTACTAACTAATATAATTTTGAAAAGCTTCGTACGACATCTCATTTTCTTTTTCTTTCATTCGTAAAGTCCTAATGTACTATAATGTCGGCCCAACTTTGATACAGTGATTGACACGTTATATAATCAGTCTCACTCTACCGTAATGTTAATGCAATCCTACAGCCTTTCTTTTTGATTAGGAGAGCGTAGGCAGGGTACCCCTATCACCTTGTTTTGTTTTTGTGATAGCTTTTCAGACTTTTTAACATATTTTGATTAAATGATAAAACCATAAGGGGATAAAGTAAATGGGATAGCAATAAAATCACCCAATATGCAGATGATACGACACTCATTTGGATGGTTCGCGTGTCTCGAATTCACAATGGCAAGTTTAGATTCCGCTTGCTAAATTGTCAGGATTGAGACCAAATCTGGATAAAACTAAAACCTATTTGGTTGGTTCAATAAAATGCCTAACAAGCTAAATACTCGTTTGGATTGGACGCCATTAAGAAATTTACCCCTGTTTAGGGGCATGAGTTTTCCGTCATTTGAACTGAAATGCCCGATATCAACTATCAAAGCCTTGGATGTTAGTTCGACGAAAGCAAATAATGAATGTCCAAAAGAAATTTAACTGTTTTAGGGAAAATTGTTGTAGTGAAGTCCCTTTTACTTCTAAATTTAATCACCTCTTTTTGGCTTTAACCAAATCCACATTCCTATTTCATTAAGAGTGTTAACCAACTTTTCTTTAAATTTATTGGAACAAGAAACCAGACAGAATAGCAAGAAGTAATCACGCAATAGTTACGAAAATGGTGGAGTGAGATGGTAAATTTTAAAAGTCCTATTGCAAGCCCTCAGATGGGTTGGTTATACGGAATACTGAAGAATATGGACAATAATTTAATGCATACTGTTCCACAGGTTGTGATATATATTGCATAAATAATGGTGTTCTTAGTTTCCTGTTTAATTGGCAAAATTAAAAACGATTTTGGAAGGATGTTCTGAACTCATGGTTACGGTACACACTAAGCTTCATATCCCATTAACTCAAGATGATTTCGTCCAACATTCCTTGGTAGAACACCTTGTTGAATTGGCATAAACGCCGTGTTTTAAATAACAGTGGGATGTTAAAGGCATAAAGATTTATAAATGCCTTGAGAGATAACAACGTGATTTTCCTTCCGATTAAAATTTCAGTGGCTAAATATGAAGTGAAAACCATATAGTGTGATTTTAGGTATCATGAAAACGGTAAAAAGAATGTTTCGAAGTTTAAAATCGTTCTACGGTGCCTATCCGGCAACTCCTTTTATCCTTATCACCTTCAGGATATAGTTTAAGTATAAACCGGGTGCAAAATTTTTTACATGGTGTTAAATTACAATGGTTAGAAACCAAATAAAACAGAAATGGGACAAACTTAAATGTAATTCTGCCAGCTTCAACTTGTAAAAATATATTTTGGTATTCCATTTAAATACCAGAATACAAATATTACGTGGTTTAATTATAAGAATTTTACACATAATTATAGCAACCAATAGACTTCTATGTCAGATGAATATTAAAGTTGTAATCTTTGTCTTTCTGTCATATAGAAGAGGAAACTCCTAGAGCTTATTTGTAAACTGTATAGAGGTGTGAAAAAGATTGAAATGTTGTAGAAGATAAAGGATTTTCGATATATCAGAGGGTCTTTTTAGAAGACAAATAATTTTATTAGGACTTAACGATGTGTAAAGGGAAATTGGTAAATGGTCAATTTGGTTGATAATTATTTTAACAAAAAATGTTTATCTATGATTGTCGTTTAAAACAACGGATCCCAGAGATTCACAATCTTAAATCATATATAAACTCATACATGACATCGAAAGGTATTGCAAAGGTCCATCTGAAAGAGGATATTTTAATGTGAATATGGGGTTGTTTGAAATCCTTATTTTTGAATGGATGGAATCTGTAAAACTCGGCCGTTTAAATATGTGTTCCTTTTTTCCTGCCTTCCTCTTGATACTTAGATTTTGTTTTGGGTCTGGGTTGCCTGAATCAGTGCGGGACCTTTAGGGATTAAAGCAATTTACTTTGGTTTCAGATATATCTCTAAGTGTTTCTATAAAATCTTTCTATCTCATTAAAGGTTTTGGTTTTTGATTCAAAGTTTCTTATGTTTAAGTAAGCCTTTTACACGATTTAAGTTTTAAATCCAGGGGGGTTTTTGTCACTCTGTTTTTTTTCGGTACCTTTGACTTAGGAGTGTGTCTGAGGGTTAAGAGATTCGTTTTGAAGGGAATTTGATGTAATTGAAAATGTAATATTTACAGTGAATGTAATTTTAAATGTATGTAAACTTTGAACGAGATAATATAAAAAGCCACAGGGCAAAAAAAAAAAAATATTTCATTAATAGTATAATAAACCTAAATACTAGTGCATTGAATAAAATAAGCACTCATTGCAAAAAAAAAAAATATATCACTACTGCGCTATTTTGTTTTGGGGCCAACTTTGATTTTTGTCACTTTCATGTGTTCGTAGATATCACAAGGAATCGCTTTCAAATTGTTGCCGGGGAATTTTCAGAGTCGGATTTCGTCACCTGGGGCGGCTTTTTCAAAATGGCCGCCAAAATCATAGAAAATCTATAAAAGCGTATTGGGTACCACCCGACTATCTAATAGGGTCAAGTTTTCTGGATATTTTGGTCAAGTGACTGCTAGACATGTTTTAAACACAAAAGTGTTGTTCCGGGATGATAGAGGGCTTTTTTTCACATGGCCGCCAAAATCATAGAAATTCTTTAAAGCCTATTTTTTAGATTAGACGAAATGCTCAAAAAGATCTTAATAAAGGATGGTTAAACAACAACAGGCATTTTTTTTAGTAGAAGGCGTTTCAAAACAACTTGTCCTAGACTGGATTTTTTTGCTAATTCGAAAATGGCCGGTTGCTTTGCTGACTTTTGAGTGCAACTGGGTCAAAATGTTAAAATTCAAAGGCCGCCAAATGCACATATTTCATATTCGTCTTTTAATTAATGGTCAGTTCTACTTTTAAAAGTTAGCCGATTACTTCTATATACTGTCCCTTGAAGCTGAACATTTTTCAATAACTTACCACATAAGTTTTGTCATTCAACCATGAGCTAAATTGGAGATATTCCAAATGGCCGCCACATACTGACGTAATAAAATGAAAACTATATATTCTTCAAATGTGAACTTTTTATTCAAAATTATTTCAGAAAAGAAAGGACGGTACATGAGTACTTTATCCAGTGAAAGGATGACTACTTGATGCGATTTCACTCTAATGCCCTGAATTCTATGTCTAGTTTCTTAGAATAATAAAAGAGGCATGGGCCCCTACCCTACTAGGATATTGCTTTGCTAAATGTTGTGTAGATCACTTGTAGGCCTAGCTATAGGTCCTACTTTTATGTATACAAAAATTAAAATGGTAGACTAGAATGTCTGTACCTTCGAAATGACTTGCAAGACATTTGGAACGGCCTAATAGCAAGATCTTTCCAATATATCTCCCGAGGAAAGTGAATTAGTATCGTCAGAGCGGAAATGACATTTATCCTTTCCCATTATAATGATTTGGTCCCCAACGATCATTATAGTTCAGTCAGCTTGTTCTACACACCTTGTCCAAAAAAATGAGATTGGCAAACAAAATACCTCAATTCAGTAAACAAGACTGTCAATATATTATGATCTACCTTTCTATTGAACGAACTATTTGGTATCTTAAATGCTGACACCACCACTGCAAATGTAGTAATAGTTAATGCTAGTGGCTCGAAATCCCTAGATACTATAATTGCAATTACACTGTTAAAAAATTCCGTAATTTAAGAACAGAATTTTTTTCCGTAAATTTACGGAAAATCTGTTTGAGAAAAATAAAACACAAAAAACAATAAAAAATGTTATTTAACGGAAATATGTCCAAAATTTCTGGGCAGCAATTTCCGGACTTTTTTTTTGGTTCCGTAATTTTAAATTAACGGAAAAATTCTGTTAAAATACACATTTTTTTCCAAAATCTGAGAAAAATTTCTGTAAAATTACCTGTCAAAGTTCCGCTAATTGACAGAAATATCTGTAAATTTAACCCTAAAATGTCCTGGAAATACTGCTTGCTGCCAGAAATTTCCGTTCCGTAAATTTACGGAAATTTTTTTAACAGTGAGAGCAGGAGCATGTGACGTCCACGGTTGTCAAACGTCATAGTTTACCCCCCCCACTACAGAAGAGGTTTGGACACCTTGGTAGTTAGTATAGAGCCCTCTATCTAAGTTGCTAGTTAGTTAGAACTCTCAAATTGTGTGTCACATTTTCAATGGAGGGCCAATTTAAGATTACACAGGTCAACTTTTAAAATGCCCATATTTTGAAATGTATGCCATATTGTCCGTAGTCATAAGGATTCCAAAATGATAGTTTTTACCATCTCTGGCCATTGATTTTATAGGGTAAAATTATCAAAATGGTAAAAAATGTCAATTTCCATTTGATAGGTGTCAAATTCAGAAGGTCTCCAATTTTAAAAAAAAATGAATTGTTTACTTTAGCTTAACGTGTCAAAATAAGGAATATTGTAGCATCTGCAATGCAGTTATGGGGGTGATGCGACAGAACTATTTCATAGGTGGGAAATCATTCATTGGCGTTGACCTTCTTTGACCCCTCTCTGGGTAATTAACATTCAATATCACAAAACATACTTGTGGGGATCCCTCTTTCCTCGGGCCATAATTTGCAAGTTTAAATATAAAATCAAATATAATTTTTAACGCTGATATGCATTGCACATGTACCCTTTATAAGCCATCAGGCACATGAACATTTGGAGGATAATAGTGCCATCAATTATGAAAACAAATTTAACGCAATAGTGATTAGTGTTTCACAAATACCACTATTTACCAGAATAAAATGCACAGAAGCCCTGTCCCTAGTCATTTATTGCAGTAGATAAAAAGTAGCAGAGGATCTCATTGGAAACAAAAAAAAAACAGCATTGGAAACTTTAAATGGTCCCGGAAAGCAATAAAACTCATATTTTGGCAAAAAAAACACGGTTATAGATAAACTCTTCAATCTCACGCTCCTATATGATGGGAACTCACTATAATTAATCAAAAAGGTCATTGCACTGATAATTTTCTCTGGGGTTAAAACTGTTGGAAGGTCAAAAAGAAACCAATATGGAGGTATGTGGAATCTGGTGGTTGAAATTACCTAATTTTTAATATCAAATTTGGCTCTTAATATAAACTAGTATATACTAGTATATCAGAACATGGTGTAGTAAGGGAAAAGAATCGTAGAGAATTGGTTTTTGATCCCTTTGGAACTGCATTAATTGTAAATCTAAAATTTGGTAGACATTAAAACGGTCAAATACTATTGTTTTTATTTATATGTTTTATAAAATCTTGGTTTTTCTGCAAAATAATTGGTAAAATAATAATTAATCTCCACAATGCTATTTTTTAGGGGTAGATGCAAGAGCAGAGTTACGTTCGTTCGTTCGTTTCGTTTCAAGTCCAAATCACAGTGGAAGATCCGTCTTTACCAGCTGATAGCCTCATCATCCAGGTCGATCAGGCCCGGACCCCTCCCGGGACCTTCAGACCTCACGGCCATCCGGATGTTGCCACTGGCCCCGTTGGCTCTCCACAATCGCAGTCCGGTGAAGCTCACACTCCCGATCCCGTTAAGGCACTCCCGGTGTACGACAACGCCAGTTCGAGTCCTGTGAGGTGACCCACGCCCTCCCTCAAGGTCCCAGCCCCCCGGTCCTGCAGCGGGCCGTCCACAAACTGCCTCAGGCTCAAAGTAGAGGACGACCATTGCCCACACATCCTCACCGCTCCGATGACCGATAGGGACACCCGCGACCGCAGTCGCAGTTGGACCGGGCACAAAGTGATTCCGCGGAACTCTCCGATCCCCACAGGGTCCGGCGGTGGGACCAGGCTACCAGGCTCATCACATACCTTGGCGAGCCTGATCGCCCGAAGGGTGTCCTCCCAGGTTTTGCATTCAGGAGCCATGCCATACAGAATCGGAGGCAACTCTACAGGCGCGCCACAAGGCAACCACCAACAAGTCTCACTGCAACCACCAGAACGACATCAATCTTGTGTGAATGCACGCCGTGACTCCACACTGGCGCAGCGCACCCACGGGGGGGGAGCGGCGGAGCAATGCCAAGCTACATCCGACGCAATGCCGGTGCCCAAAGGATTCACCCACCCAGCCCCCTCGAGCCCCCCCCCCCCCCGAGGAGGCCGACACGAGACTTGCGTCCTCCACGTCAGCGACTGCCCAGTGCGCCGACCGAAAGCAAGGCTGCGGCCCACCGTGACGCCAAGGCACTTCGGCGTTGGGCCAGCGACAGCCCTTCTCCATCTAGAGTGATGTCCAGTTCTCTTTTTGCGCATCGATTTGCAAGGTGGAAAACAGAGCCGACGGCCCCGGGCGCCGCTTATCCCCGAAGTGTCCACCGGTGGAAGAACCGGCCCACAGTGACCAGGTCCCCCTGCAACACTGTCTCCAAGGACCCAAAGCAATCAGCAGCCACCCCAAGTGCCGCGCCGCCTGCGCAGGAGCACTGCGAACAATCTCCCCCCGGCATATCTGAGACGCAGATGCCGAAGAGGACTGGGACGCCAGGACGAACCCAGGGGACAACCACCCGAAGTCCGCGGCTCTCCACCGCGATTGCCCACCGATGGTCTCCGGACGAAAGACCGGTTGGATGAGAAGCATAATGAACCTGACAAGCTTGAAACCAGGAGTTTGAGTAGCTTGAGGGAGAGACCTCGGTGCCAGACTGTATCGTACGAAGCAGTTAGGTCTAGGAAGACTGCTCCAAACTTAGCTTCTCTGGAAGGCTGTCTCGATGTCATTAAATAGTTTGCTATCTGATAAGTTGTTTTTTACCCTTCGAAATCCAGCTTGGGTGCGGGTTAGATTTGCCTTGACCGTATCAGTATCCTGCCGAGTATCGTCGATCAAGCAGCTTATAGATGATGAGATAGTAGGCGAGCTAGGTCGTAACTCTTAGAGGGTCATTTACTGGTTTCTTGGGCTTAAGGATTGCAATGACCTTTGAAGTATTCCCATCTGGAAGGAAGGAATCGTTGACGTTCCCATGCAAGTAGAAAGGAGAGTTGGAGCCATCGCCAGCTTCGGGTGCCATATCTTCAAGAATTCTGTATGGATGTTTCATTGCCAGGAGCTTTTCCATGCTTGAGAGCTAATGCTTCGTTGATCTCATCGTAGGTAAATGGTTGGGACATGGGGGTTGACGGTGGAGAGGTTTGTAGAAGCGTTAATCTCTGCATTAACAGCAACGAGAGTGGCCCCCGCCCGTGGAGTGTGGTCTTGCCAATTTCCATTAGTGGGACAAGTATGAAGCGATGGAAGTTTGCAGAGACAGGACTACGCTTAGCGGACAGTACGCGGTGAGCTGGTTGATGGGTTTCCAGGCCTTGGCGGCTGTGATTGGGTAAAGTTGATAGTGGGGCATCTCCTCCTCCCATCTGGTGCGTATCTTTTGGCCAAGCAGATACAGTAGCTGGTTGCCCTTGCTATTCTCTAAGATATCGCAGTTGGTTATTACAATACGCTTTGTTTAACTCGTCGCATTCCTTGTCCCAAAAGGGGAGTTGTGGGACTTCCTTCTGCCTCTGGAAGAATGTTTACAAGTGCTTGAGGAGCATTGGAGCCAGAAGTCAGAATATGCAGAGTTATGTCGTTAGAAATGATACAAGTGAATGTATTTATTGCAGGACATTCGCATTGGAAACAGGTTCCCAATTCCCAATTAGCATGATTAGGCGGAATTGGTGCATATATTAAAATGTATTTATATAACTTGTTTAACTTAAACAAGTTGATTAAGGTAAGACATGCAATTCCAACTCGTCGTAAATAAGACTAGGAATCGCAGACCTGATTGCGTTGAAAAAAAGTACTAACTCATATTTTATGTTAAGTTTGAGAAAAGCCTGTATAATGTTTCTTGGTTTGAATCTAGCAAACAAAGCCTTTCTGCTTAGTTACTGAGAAATAAATTTAATATGGAAATAAAATTGTGCTCTTTATGTTCACTCAGATAGCTTACTCAATCACATTCTTTTACAATAAATATCATTACATTTAAGAGTATCTCTATGAAGGAAACTTTCTGGAACAGAGGATTTAACCTTTTTGTAAATGTATTGAAGATTTTGACTATTTTTGTATTGTGTTTTCTAAAATATATATTTTGAATTAGTTTTAAGGATTGGTATATATTCCGTTTGATGAACTCTCCTTGGAAGTAATTTAGAAAAGATTGTTGAACCTCGAAGAAAACAATGCGATTTAATACGTTTTAATAATTGTTTACTCATATTAGGCCCATAAATGAAGAATGATATAAAAATGAAACACTCACTTTTTCCTGTTTTTCTTTCTTCTTGTTTCAAATTAAGATATGAAACAAATTAGTCCAACTGCAGAAAACCAAGAACGGTTAAATGTAAAATACATGAAATTGTGGAACTACTCAAAACTTACTTGTAAATTTTTGAAGTATACTATATATGTGATAGAGTTTTGACATTGTGAAATTTTTAAGGAAATATGATGAACATAAATAAATGCAGACGTTTTTTGAGGGTTAAAGATACAAAAAAAAAAAAGATGATGGATAGTTTTTACAGTGATGTGTCAGCACTTCAAAGAACTCGTATTCATTTTGCTTTTAGTCAAAAGGTTAGAACATAATGTACCTGTGTGGTCTTAGTTTAACTGAAATTGAGGTATACCGATCTCATTTTTTTGAATGTAATGTTGCTAAGCGTAGTTCTCAAAGTAAATTTGAAAAGGAAAATAGCATTTATTGGCCAAATATTGTTCCTTCACTTAATTAGGAAAAAGGTAATTCTGATATTGTGAGATATACTATTGGTGGTCTTTTTTAAATGGCATTGTAAGTCCCTTTGAAGAAAGAGCACTCATATAGGCACCATATTCGGCATTTCTAGTCTATAATTTTTTACTTTCATACTGAATTTAAACGTTTTTTCTTGTTTCTATCCAAGTACGAGGAATGGAAATCATGTAGTAAAGAACCTAGTCAGTCTTTGAACTTTCTCAACAGTCCCTTTTTTCCGTATGCAGACCACAGTAATGCAATCTAAATACCTCACCTCTTTGACTTTCAGTGATAACCTGTTTATTTTGGTACCATTCTGTAAATTTTTGATCCCTTTGCACTCACACAGAAAGTTAAGTGGGTATATCAATATAAGTATATAAAAGTTGTATCAAACACCTATACTAAAACAGGTAGTGAAGTGACTTTTTACCATCCTGGTTTAGCCAGATATAACTATAGAGAGATTTTTATAGCGCCTATGGTATTTTAAAGCGTTCATTTTGATTTTGAAACAACATTTTGACCAATATTAACATAACACAGTTTTTTTTAAAAAAAATAATATATTCACAATATACTCACCTTCAGAGAAACCCCCCCAAAAATAGTTTTAATAACCCTGACTCTGTGGAATTGTACGCCTAAAATTAAAGTTGTTAATTTTTTGTATATATTTTGGGGGACATCTTGAATTTGTCCAATTTTACCCCCGTGATAACTAGATTTTTATAATTAATAATTATACTAATATAACTCATTTTCAAAAGTCTGTGTATAAGAGTAAGTTTAATGTCTGTTAACTGTGGAAGTTTACGAATTTATATCTTTAGACTCATTTAGTGGTATTTTGGCGGCCATTTTGAATTTGGTTGAATTTTGATCCCTTTGCACACAAAAAACAAATACAGCAAAGCAAAAACGGTCATTGTCGTGATCAGCATAAACTCAGTCTATAAACAATTTTTCAAATTCTTCTATCTAAAACTAAACAATGCCGTCAGGAAGTGTCTTTGTCATGAATTTCTCTTGGTCTAAAAAAAATGCCATCAATAGGATCGGGTTCTGGATATTTTGGCCAAGTGAACTCTACAATGTTTTAAATAAAAACCAGTGTTTGTTCATGATGATTGATGGTTTGTGTTTTGGTTTCCAAAATTGCCACCGAATCATGAACATTCATTAAAAGCATAATGTTTTCGACAAAACATTATCTATCTAAGTTTAGTTTTCTCGATTGATTTTAGCCAGTGATCTTTAGAATGTTTTCATATCAAACTGTGGTCATTCACTAATACCTGAGGGCACGTTTTTTCTAAACTGACTGCCAAATTAAAAAAAAATGACGCAAAACACCTACCTAATAGGATAATTTTCAAGATTATTTTTAACAACAAGAATATATCTTGTAAAGATGTATTTTTTAAGGGTGCTCTCTTGTAAATGTCCATGTCATAACAGAATGAATAAAATTTTGTAAAAAAAAAAAAAAAAAAAAAAACTAACACATACTAACACAAAGAGAGGGCTAGCAACACGCCTCTAAAGGCTGCTGGCAAAGTTTTTTTTTTGTTATTATCCTCTTAGGAGGCAAAATGATGAATGGCCCCTTCGATAGCGCTTCGGCTAGCATATCGAAGACCTGCGAGGTCAAGCTTTCAGTCTTGGAAACAGATTGAAATCACATGGTGTCCTGGTGGGACTGTAAATGGGACAAGGCAAGATATGGCTGTCATTTGCTTCAACAAAGCCTTTTCCAAGAGCAGACCTATGTTTGAAGCATTGCCATGGATGAAGAAAAATCTGGCGGTATAATTCCCATCTTTTGGACGCTTCTATTCGGACCTGTGACAAAACCCTTAAATAGTACTAATAACCTTATGGAGTTTAATTTTTTGCAACAATACCATATCCATCAAAAATATTTTATACAAAAACTTGGTATTGGTGCTGCCTTAATGCAGTGATCATAGCGTAAATCCCGGGGATAGGGGGTATATACCCCCATATTTTGATAAGGGGGGTGGTGTTGATGCTTGTTCATGTGTTTTTTACCAGAATAACCTCACATTTACCATAATAGTTTCTCGCACATTTTGTTTAATTAACAATTACATTTAAACTTTAGCTCCTAAATGGCAAAATTTTAGCGCGCTTGCACGCAACATTGCTGGTATTATTCATGATTTTTTTTCACAAACCCTGTTTCATCAGAAATGGTTTCATCAAACCTCACCCCCCCCCTCTTAAGTGGAGAGATCGTAAACTTGTATCCAGGTTTCATCATCAAAAATCGAAAATCCACTCTCTCCTCCTTTTTCTCTGCGGTTAGAATAGGGCATCTTGACGTAAAGTTTTTTCTTAACAAAGCGTTCTTATCTGTTGAGAATACTTCTTATTTTTTCTGCTGATATGATTAATCTGCCAACCAATGCACTATATGTGTGGTACCAACAATGTCAGTAGGACTAGTTGATAGCTATTGGGTCCTGAAAGCAGGGAGGAGCCCTTACTGGTTGATGGGAAGGTGGGATTGTCTATCAATTCAATCAACGTTCTTGGGATCTTTGATTACTAAGGATGGTGGCTGTGGCCATGAAATCCGGCGTCGGTTGCATGGCAGTTCGGCAATGGTCCATCTTCCAAGATTGGGGCTGATCCCGAGGAATTAACTAGAACTTCCAAAACTCGTCTAGGCCAAGCTCTGGCATTTCCATTGGCCACACGCAAGTGCATCCACCACGGAACCCTCAGACCGTAACATAATTGCAGCCTTTAGGATGTGGTGTGTGGGGCCCCCCCGTATAACTTCGCATCCCATGGATCGAGAAGAGGGCAAACTCCAATGTTCTTCAGGAGATGGGCAATTTACTCTTGGCTCTTTTGAGGTAGTAAATATCTGACCCTGTCTTTATAACATTCTCCATCTAACATAATGTAGCATCCGCCCCCCGTTCCCATACTTTTGCGAGAGTATCAGCGGTACCAGTTTTCCTCATACATGGCATATGATGGGATCTAATTAGGGGGAAAAAATCATAAAACTGGGTACAGAAAAACTGGTACGAAAATCGGAGGGTCTGCGGACATCGCAAAAACTACAAAATCGGAGGTTCTGCGAGCTGCGTATCTTTAAATATTATTATTTATTATTCAACCTCCACTATCGGATGTTTTCTGTGTATTCTTTAAATAATAATAGTTATATTTCACACACTATCAATATCGGTGTTTTTTCAGCACTATAATACGCAACACTCCAAAATCGAGGGTTTTGCGGACATCGCATGCAAACTCGGAGGTGTCTGGTATTTTAAATATTATTATTTTATATATTCAAACACTCCATACGGATTTTCAGCATATAAGCAACGCATGCAGACCTTCCCAAAATCGGAGGGTCTCCGGACATCGCAAAAACTCCAAAATCGAGGTTCTGCGATCATCTTAAAATATTATTATTTATATTCAAACACTCCAATATCGGAGTTTCAGCGTATAATACCGCACACACACACAAATCGTAGGTGGGGGGGGTCTGCAGACACCAAAAACGCTCCAAAATCGGAGGTTCTGCGTATCTTTAAATATATTATTCACACACTCCCAATATCGGAGTTTCAGGGTATAATACGCACACACTCCAAAATCGTAGGGTATGCGGACATCGCAAAACTCCAAAATCGGAGTTCTGCGTATCTTAAATATTATTATTTATATTCCAACACTTCCATAATCGGAGTTTTCAGCCGTATATGGCGCACACTCTTCCAAAAATCGAAGGGTTTCAATTCATGGCAAACCTTATCTACATGTTCTGCAATCTGTACTTGATGAATTGTGAACACAAAAATTTCAGGGTAACTAATCTTATTCACATAAATCCGCCATAGTAGAGTTAAACGGGAGAGCAAGCGCGAGCAAATGAGATATATCGAGTGGGAGAGTCTCTCTAATTAATCGACTCTCTTTAATTGGGATAGACTCTCCTGTCGGCTTTTTCCGATTGGAGAGACTTACAAATGCTGGATTTTTCGGGTAGGAAGCAACTTCAGTCGCGGAATCATCGATTGGAAAGTGCTACATGGTGTTGCCATCGATTCGCCTTCGGGATTCGTCCATTGTTCATGCGTATGTGTCTTCGGCTCTCAGTGTGATGATAGCCTTATAGTAGCTAAAGGCCTAATGCGTATTCAACCTGTTTTAGATATTAATATTTGCGGTTGTAGCCTGTCCCCGTTTACGGGTAAATCTCGATTCTCCGAAGGTTCGATATCCGAATCTTAAAGGGTTCGTTTATTCCGAATCTTCACAGGTTGTCGCTATTTCACAACCTAAAGGGCTTCGCAATCCGAATCGGACAACCTCTGTGGTACATATGATTTTTTTCTTTGGTAGGCATGGCTGCCATTTCCATTTTTATCATAACTTTGTCACCAGACAATTTGAAATACAAATAAAAGTGTTAAACATATGTTTTTACGGGACAAAGAATTTGATAATAGTCAATTATTTTGAGATTTCAACTGACAGTACCCAAAACCAGATTGCGTCCACGATGTCTAATGTATGTTTTTAAGGCATAAAGACTTCTCAAATTGTTCATATTGCTTAAAATTTGTTCAACTAAATAAGATGCAAAAATAATAGTTTTTGTTACAACAGTGCCCGCTCTCTCGTCTAATCATCATCGTTCACACTTAGTCAACCGATATTGGCACAATCGCATCACCATAGTACATGTCGTTCGATGCGGTTTGTTGCAAGTTTGATTACATCTTGCCACCTCGCAGTTTTTGTTATTGCCTCTCCCTTTGGGTGACGGGCTATGTTTAGCTCTGGTCATTCATCAGTGCCAGTGTTTTCAACGTTGGATACGTCGTGTTATCCTCCTTGTATAAGTTATTGTTTTGGTCGTTATCCAGTGACTTAGAGTACTTCAACTCCCTTTGTGGCGTGGTGGCAGCGTCGGGATTCAGTTCCACGCATCTCAGCTGAAGTAAAGCAGAAATCTATTTCAAAAGCCAACTGTAACTCTTTGTTTTTTCGGATTTCACCAGCAGTGATCGACCAGCCAGCTGATACTGTAGCTGTTTGTTATACACTGACTTATAGCAATTCTTGCAGAGGGAAATGGTATTTCAATAGATAAGTGCAACCACACACTCGTGCCCAAAAACAGTGGTCTCTTAGCAAAAAATGAACTGTAAACGCCTTTGAAAGTTGGAAGCATAACATTCAGTACACTTTGTCCCTTGATCCTAACTTTGCTTCCTTCCTTGTGACGATTCCAAAGTGGAAAAAGACCAAAGCTCCCCCCTGCGTGCTGCACAAATGATGGTGATCAGGTCCCCGAGGCAAAAGCCGCCTTACTGCCGAACAGAAAGTTGCTATGCTTGAGTTAAGCTAGGCCAAATCGCCAACTATTGCCCATTATATCTCGCAATACCATTGTGAAAACAGCACTTGCATCATTGACATTTGGCACAATTCGGCTGCATTATGGATCCAGTCCACTGGAGGTCATTTCCTTGATTTTGCAGCAATACGCCTCAATGCGGATGAACGCCCTGAGGATCTTTTTCAGCGCATCATGGCATTTGTTGAAGGATAATCTCCTCTGCAGGTGGTGGAATCACTCATCATGGTCAAGCCATTACCGAAGACAAGGGCTTACTCCCTCACTCGAGAACTTTGTCGTCCTGACATGTCTTCGTCTGATCCATACGACCTTCCACGCCTCGCAGCCACGCTACGGTACTGACTTCGGTCACCAGGCTTGCTTCCATCAAACCAGAATTCCCAGGCCTCGACTCCCTACTATAGTAGCTTCACACCCTGAAATGCTCGAGCTATGCGCAACTGTCACCCACGCCCACATTCCCACGCAAAGTGCCGCAAAAAGCCTCACCAAGCCAGAGTCAGCCTAACAACCTACAAAGTCGTGTCCCTTGTTGCAAGCAGGTGGGACGTGCTGATTTCAACCACTTCCTTAGCGAATGCCCCCACCTTCCAGAGCCAGACCGCAAGTATATCGCGAGAGCTTGTCAAGTGTCCCAACATTCTTGATGAATCAGATGACGACTCAACAAATATGACTTGTGCCGTCTCGACGAGGAACATTGATGATTCCCAGGTGTCAGAGCCATCAACTGCCCTACGTGTTCAGACTGGTATGTCTCCTTATTTGGACAACTTCTGTGACCATCATGTAGTGCGTCTCACGATTGATACCTGGAGCCACAGGAAATCTCATCCGCGAATCTAAGGTTCGATCCCTAGGCGTCAACATTCGCAAGAGCACCCAGTCTACCACCAGGCCGATGGTCAATCCCCTCTTGATTTGGTTGGAGAAACATCGGTCACCTTCACTCGCGACGGCCACAAATCCATTTTCGTTGGTCTGGTGAAAGGCTTATGTTTTCCAGTAATTGGAGGAATCCCAGTTATGAAGCTGAACGATATCGCCGTTCGTCCTGCAACAACATAAGATCAAGTGGAGTGATGGCACCATCTACCCGTATGGATCAACAGAAGGTTTTGTAAAGCACCACACCGTACTCGAGCTCATTGTTACTGCTGCACCATCGCACAGCCTACTGTGGCCTGGCGAATAACATTGAAGTGGATCTTCTTGAAGATGTAGCGGGTGCGTCTCCACTTTTGCTTTAGAACCCCGTGTTGATGCTAGTGTTTGCCAAGACCCTCCGATCAGCCCAGCTATGGCCCTGTCCAAGTCTCATCCGAGTGTTGCTGGCACAGTCCGCATCCCCCCTAACAGCAGAGCCAACCGTCCTTAGGCGACACAGCGTTGGGCAAATCCTGCAGTTACTTACCTCGACCATGCACTAAAGACACTGACTCCAATGCAGGAATCAAAGCACTGCCACACCAGCCTCTCCTCCCAAAATTACCAGTCTGCTACTGGTCTCTCTGGATCCAGGTAACACATTGAGCCCTGACGTAAATCCAAATTTCGTGCTCTCCATGAAGAATTTGATGAAGTTTTTGACCCTACATTCCCTGGATACAATGGCGCTGCCGGTCCCTTTCAAGCTGTTGTTATAGGGGCCCGGTCCAGCCACCACAACGCAAAGGCGACTTCCCCATTGCCCATGATAAACTCCAGGAACTGCAACCCAGTTTGATGAGCTGAAACTTGGGGTCTTGCACGGCCAGAAGTGTCGGTATTGCAGTTGACGTACCTCACCCTCCTTCTTGGTCATAAGCCCAGTGGTCGGTTTTTTTCGTTTAGTTACTGCATCCTGATGTGGCATGGACAGCAACCCAGCCTTCACTTATGCCTGATGTGGATTCTACCTTACGCAAGATTGCTAAGTGAATTACCTTATAGCACTGACCTCACCAGTCCTTCTACAGATGCCCTCGCTGTATGAAGTTTTTGACCCTACGTTCCCTGTATACCATGGCGCTGCCGGTCCCTTTCAAGATGTTGTTAATATGGGCCCAGTCCGGCCACCACAACGCAAAGGCCGCCTTCCCCAGTATGCCCATGATGAACTCCAGGAACTGCAACACAAGTTTGTATGAGCTTGAAAATCTTGGGGTCTTTGCACAGCCCGAAAGATGGCGGTATTGCAGTTGAGTACCTCAACCCCTCATTCTTGGTCAAGAAGCCCCAGTGGCGTTTTCCGTTTAGTTACTGCATCCGCTGATGTAGGCAGGTACAGCAAACCCCAGCCTTCACTAATGCCTGATGTGGATTCTACCATACGTAAGATTGCTAAGTGGAATACCTTATAGCCCAACTTACCTCCCATTGCTTCTACCAGATCCACCCCCTCTCCTCGCCCAGTCTATGGAATACTGTGGTGTAGCTACTCCATTTCGTGGCGTCCTTGTATACACAAGATCCGCAATGGGTATGCCTGGTTCGGATGGGCCACCGGCTTTCATTCGTACTGATCCCGCACCTGGTTTTTCACACGCTTGTCACGGATGAGCTCCTCAGGCAATATCGCTTAGCATTGAGTGGACGCGTCACATGTAAACAAGAATCCCATAGCAGAGAAGGCAGTTCGCATTAGAGGATGACTGTTACGCCAGGACCCACTGGGCGGACCTGTATCCCCTCTCACGCTCTCACTCGCCACAGCATGTCTAATTCTCTTATTAGGTTCCACGCGGTCTTCTCGTCACGTGATATTGGTCTCACTGGATCTTCAAAAACCAGCAGAATACCTTTCTCTGACACCAGATGATCCCGTCCCAAGCACAGATCGATCAGCAAACCACCCCCATAGTGAAAAAAAAAAGTCCAAGGCACCCTTAGGATCAGTTGCCCCCCACCACTCAAGTGGAAGTCGGTGACCTAGTGTACCTGTATTCAGACAGCGACAAATCACGTGCCAGGAAACAATATTTGTCCCTTCCTTCGCGGACCATGTGTGTAATGTTCGCAGTTTGGTTGGACTCCTTGAAATACTTCGTATCTAATCAAAAGTCAGAATGCTATAAGGACCCAAGTCACTTTTGAAGCACACCCAACCATCCGTTTGGATCATCCCCAGTATCAGTTGACACAGACAGTGCGGACATCTATGTTGAGCCCATGCCAAAGCCCCCGACTCCACCGCTTATTCCATCTGAACTTAATCTTTACCAGCCAGTTCTACAAAGATCTCTCCTAGTTACTAGTACTACCCAAGAACCAGAAAAGCCAGCAGCTGGAGCCAGTCCATTTAGGAGCTAGTATCTTGATCCTGTCTGCAGCCCCATATGAATAGTGGAAACCTAGAGACAGCACCCAATAGCTTGCCAAGACGTTCTGGACGTCAGCGTAAACTTCCTAAGCACCTTGAGATTTTGCTTTGGATTATTGTGTTTCCACGCAGCTTGATTTATAATTAAGGGGCCAGAATAATCCCCAAAGGCTTGGAGGTAAGTCTACCCCTGTGAAGGCCCTTAATTTTTTTTGATAACCTTTGGTCCTTTGACTGTACTAGCGTAACTTTTGCCATCATTTTGGTGACTTTGAGCAGTGACGCTATCTTTTGTGACTTTGAGCAGTGTCTCTATCATTTTGTGACTTTTGAGCAATGAACTCGATTTTTTTTTGTAGTACTAGCATAAGACTCTATATTATTATATGCCTTTTCTCCCAACCTTTTTGAAGGAAAGAAAAGTGGTATCGCCAGTTTGTGTTATTGCCATCCCTGTTGGGTGACGGGCTATGGTTAGCTCTGGTTCATTTTATCATTGCCAGTTTCCCGTTGATACAGTACGTGTTTATCCTCTTGTAAATAGGTTAGTGTTTGGTCGTTATCCAGTGATTTAGAGTACTTCCAACTCCTTTTGTGGCGCTTCTATATTTTTACTGTGTAAAATGGTGCCTTTTTGTGACGTAGATGCTCCTCTGGAGAACGTTGTTCACACTACCCAGCCTTTAACGACCTCTGGCAGTGACTATAGCTTTTCTCGCCTTCTAGTTTAGCACACTCGCCTCACCCTCCAGTTAAACTGCATTTGGAGTATTTTGGAGGTTTCTATAACCAAGAACCAACCATCGGAGAAAAATTACACAAAAAGTACATAATCCAATGGTCTGCTATATAAAGTGAGTAGTGGTGTTCGTAAAATTGATCGATCTAGTAATCTTCAACATGTTAAGTATAAAAAACGATGCATTTAATCAGATTTGCATCAACGTAATTTTTTAATTTTGCCTTAAGTGGAATGGCCACCGATTTGGTAGAATATAGCCCATAACCTTCGTATTTAATGCTTTCCCTTTATAGTTTTCTAACATTTCCCTGTAACCTTTTAGAACATATCAATCACTCTGAACCTTTGCCGATTTTTATCCCATTGGAAGATGCGTGGACGTTACCAAGTAAAAAACCACCAGTTCTTTTTTTTCTGAGTGGTTGAAGCGATTGTGTAATAGGCGATTTGTAATTAAATCGGATCCCCGATTGTAAATTTAACGAACTGGAACCGCCAAATTTCTTCCGTCCATTGTGAAAATCGTGCCAGTCACGAAAATGACCTCGAAGTTGACACAGCGCCCTTCAAAGATTATCTTTTAATTGGTAAATATACTACCTACTCCCCGCCAAAAAATCCGAGATGTTGAAATGGCCATCAACTTGCTCAAACTTGCTTTCAAATGAACGCGCGCCAAGCCAGCTGGATAACTCTCTCAAACTTCCACATCATTCTTCGTTATCAATGCATTACGACACAGCAGTGGCGAAGCCAGCTTTTTTTCAGGGGGCAGATTCCCAGGGGGGGGGGGAAGCTGCCCCCTGCCTCCCTCTGTGCTACGCACTGGGACCAGGTCAATAAGCCAACACATTACCCGAACAACGCTCCTGGCATTTTATTATAATTACAACATAACCACATACCTTTTTAACTACAGTAAAATATAATCGTTCGGATGTTTAGGGGGCGGGGAGGTAATAGTATTGTTTCTGATGTAAAACATCTTTAACCCGCTAAGTAAAAATCTCAAAAACTGTCCACATAATGATGTTTTTTTAAATATTGTTTTTTTTAGGTAATTTCTAATTACATCCAGTTATCAATCTTTGGATAACACACGCCCTCTATAATGGTAAAGAAGACACTCTTTGAGGCTAGCGGGCAGATCTCCTAGCGGTTTACAAAGGTGACTCACCCTAAACATTACATACTTTTGCTAAAATCAATTGTCTAAAATTATCAAAATCAGTTTCTACGCGTGTTCTCACGTGTAGTATGTGCACATTTTCTTGAAACTGAATTAAATTTCATTTCCTCTTTTTCCCCTAAATGTCGGTGACCAACGGATCTACACCACGTTCCATTGACTCCGCAACAATGTTTGCTATTGTAAGTAAATCCGCCCGTTTGAATAGGATGAATCGGACACGGACTAGATTCTCGGGACTGGCAAGGACTGTTATTGTCCATGACGTTAAAGCTTTTTAATTGTTTTAAAACAATCCATCAAACCTCCCTATTTAGATTGAGCTACAGCATCATTCACGAAGAAAATAAAACTCAAACTGCTGCTGGGAGTTTAATAACTTTGATCGGATATTCCATCCATTTATTCAAAAGGAAACGCAGATGAGCAAAAATCAATGAACCGATTTTGATTGGCAAGCTTGAACCTAACATCTTGGTGCAGAACTAAAAAAAAACCAACACCCATACCTTAATCATATTAATATAGGCCATCTTTTCTATCCATTAAAGTTGTTCGCCACCGGTTTACCTGCATTCATATAGGTGAATGAGTTTCGATTTCTGTTATAAACGCAATAATTGCAATAGACTGGGTTACGCAGCAAGTTACGGGTTTGTTCTGCACAAAGATGTTAGGTCACAGTTACCAAACAATTTTTTTTCTCATGAGCTTTGTTCACCTTCGTGTTCCCTTTCGAATAAAGGATGAACATATAGTTCAAAGAAACTTGAACACACAGTAGAACCTCTTAACTTTATTTAATCGTAAAGAGGACAGAGAATTTGTGTTCACGTCCCTGAAATAGCGTAATCTAAATCGGGGTGAAGGTATAGCACCTGCAATATTTTCCCAGTTGCATTGCTAAGACATGGCTCGCAAGTTCCTAATGAAAAAGGACCCCCCCCCCCCCCCCCCCCCCCCGCCCTTCTGGTGAAGTGTTTGGGGTCTTCAACATACCTCGGTGATTACTATGCAATGCCCCCATTATTTCTGGAGGCAATGATCATGGTAGTACGCCCAGTAATTCACTGATAGTTCAGGGTATAAGGGGGTGTGAGATGACATTTAATTCCATTTTCTCGAGATGTGCACATACTAAAGTGAGAACACGCGTTTAAACTTGATTTCTATCATTTTAGGAAATTATTTCGGAAGAATTATGTACTTCCCAGGGGTGCGCCACCTTGGTCCATGTCGGAGCATCTTTTTCGCTTTTGCATCATGGCCTATTTTGGTCCTAAAATATTATAGGAAATCAGTAGGCTAAAATAATCTAGAAAACTCCACTCTATTAAATTGCATTTTGATCAATACTATGTTTTAGGACAGTTTTTAATTAATTTTCTATGATTTGGCGGCCATTTTGGAAACAAACTCGCCATCAATTATTCCTGAACAACACTGTTTTTATTTGAAAACATTTCTAGAGATCACCTAGCCAAAGTTATCCAGAAACCCGACCCTGTTAGATGTTATTTTGGTAAACAATATGCTTTTAATGAATTCTCTATGATTTGGCGGCCATTTTGAAAAAAAACGCCCTCTATCATCCCAGAACAACACTGTTTTGGTTTTAAAGCATTTCTAACGGACACTTGGCCAAAATAACGCAGAAACCTAACCCTTTTAGATGGTATTTGTGGTAAACAATACGCTTTTATTCGATTTTCTATGATTTGGCGGCCATTTTGAAAAAGCGCCCCAGGTGACGAAATACGACACTGAAAATTCGGCAACAAGTTGAAAGCGATTCCTTCTGATGTCCTTGAACTAAGGGGGTGATCTCTGAACCGTTTTGTGAGATATTATTTTAATACTTGTGGAAATATTTGTAGTGGCATTGTGTGAGTGGGAAAATGCCCTTTGTTTCATCTGATTTGGTTATTTTACCCCCTGGACATGGGTCCTGAAGATATCATGTTTTTGAGCATTTTTTTGCATATAAGACCAGTACAAATGGTTAAATCTATAGTCTTTCCATGCTATGGTTTCTACATTACTAAATCATATAATCGTAAAATATGTGTTTTCAGTGTCTAACTGAGAGTAGTTTGATTCCTTTAATACCTTATACATGTTATATGTGCCATTAATACCCCATGATGTCCTAATGACGTCATAATTTGGCAAAACTTGCAAAGTTGTTATAAGTTTTGATGAAATATGCTTTGTAAAGCCATACATTGTTTTGCTCCTAAAAGAAGGAAAATAATTTCCACAACTTGTGGCATCCTTGCTGGGGTAGGAAGCACCGCCCCTAATATTTTCCAACATTTTAAGTCTTTCCTCTTTACCGGGGAGGGGTGGAGAGTGGAGGGGTTTGGCACTAACACTATTGCATGCGTCCTGCTTCCTGTCAACAACTATTTTTTAGGCCACCACCCCCACCGCGCTTGCACCCAGGACTCACGACGCCCTCATTTTTCAATATGTTCCTTAGTGACCCCTATTTCATGATCTGCACAATTTCAGCCCATTCTAGGTCAATGATAATAGCCAATCAATAAGTAAAAACAATTTTTTGGGGGGGGGGGTTTGCCCGCATTTGGTCGCCCAAAATCACCATTCAAAACAAATGGCTGGATGATTTTATGGATAGAGCAAATACCCAATTGAATGCACTTTGCAAGCAATATAGTGGCCCTTTTTCCCCAAGAAATCCCCATAATGAATTGCAAATAGGCAAAAGATTCATTTCATATATGATTTGCCGCCCCATCCCACCCAGTCCCCTTCATCCTGAAAAAAAAAAAGAAAAAGAAAAAAGGTATGCACTTTACCATATCGTAGAGTTCATGTCCATATGAAAAAAACTATGTTGTGCTTCCTCCATTGAAGGTGATGTGTTATACTTTTTTCCGGGGGGCACTGCTATTTGGATCCGGCATGTGCTGTCGAAAGACCCCCTTTTTGAACCAGCTAATGCCCAATGGACCCCTTTTTAATGTTACAGGCCTTCATTTAGAGATATTCCCAAATACTTTGTTGAAAGAAACTTTGAAACCGAAAGAAACGCCTTTTTCCTATTTTCAGCTAACGATGACGTTATTTTTTTCCCATTTTCTGCAACCAATAGCTTGTGTAAAATAAAAAACTCTCGTGTTCAGCAGTTCCTGCCAATTTCATTGAAATTTACTAGAGACAATTATCAGTGATTCACCCAAAGAGTCAATAATTGAAATTTTGCAGAAATGCCTTAAAAGTGAATATAATCTTGTAAGAATCAGATTTTTTTTCCACCTTAAACAAATGACGAAAAAGACGACAAAAAAAAATAGTTTTCAAAGATATTGAACCTCCATTCACTTACGTGTTTTAGTAAAGTGTTCCGTTCGGACAATAAGGACTTCAACATTCGATTTTGTTCTTATTCAGCTGCGTTTGGTCCTATCACTTGCAGGTATGTTTTAGGTTACCTATCCTTGTCCTGAATGCAAAATCTGATTTTGATGATTTTTTTTCCGATTTTCTAATATGTCAAATCACTGATTAAAGATAATTGCCAATTAAGGTAACAATATCGTAGATCGCTCAGGAAATAGATCGTTTCATGAAACTCTATATGGCACATCCCTGCACTTCAAATAAGGGAGTGCCGCATCATGCTGATATTGAAATAATAATATGACCGTCCCACCTCCATTTCTCATCATGCTGCGAGAAATATAGGGGAGGGAAGGGATTAATTTGCTATTCTGGACCAACAACCCACAGAAAGTCCACCTTGCCCCTGTACGTTTCACATGGGTTTCATCTTTGAGTTTCTCTTATCGCATTTAGGGTATCATTACAGATTGTTAGAATGATGTGATAAATCGTGAAAAAATACATATGCGTAATTTGTACTAGGTGATAGAGCTACAATTGAATGGAAGTTCCCAAGTATTAAACGCCGGAACAAGACTGGATTCCTGACATCTTTTGTCTACAAAATTGGGATATTTTCACCGCTGCCTTTTCTTTACGGATGGCCACTAAAGCGGATTTTATGATATCCCCTGGGTTGTCATAGGGTGGGAAATGTCAAGGCCACACTTTGCCAAATCATTTTAGGATCTATTGCAGCCAGACTTAACTATTTAAAGTTTAAACAAGAGGCTGCACCCATTCATCCCCTCCATTGCCACTGGAGGCTCCCGTGGGTCTGCCATTTTGGTAGGGAAATGAAACCAGGTAGCCATTGTGCACTAAAGTCACATCTATTTCCCAGATGGGCCATACCCTTAAACCTAGGTCTATCACAGGAGGGCACAACTACTATCCCTTGTTCATTTTTATCCCTCCCACACACCCTTGGTGTTCCCCTGGGTCTGAAGAAATGTAAAAGATCAAATACATAAAAATTATTTTGCCACTTTTTTTCTTTTTTGGAGGAATCGTTCAGCCATTTTGAGCATTGTTGGGAGGCACAGCTTCATGCACTATCCATGTCATTAAGTCTGCCCCCATTGCTCGGGGGGGGGGGGGTAGAAAAGGTCAAAATCTCCTCACATGTTGACTTGAGCAAAGGTCAGTCCATATTACGCCCTGTTCACTTCTCCTGAAGAGTTGTTTAACAAAATAATTCCAAAAATCAATTTTGATAAAGTCACACGAACCTGTAAATAAGCTAAAACCACTATGTATAACAATGCGCAAAAATTGACAAAATCCGTAAAACTTCAATAGCCATGTTCCATGGGGTCAAATGACCAAATCGAAAAAAAATAAAGGGCATTTTTCTCACTCACACATAATGCCACTACAATGATTTCCACAATTATTTAAAAACTTTGGTCCTAGATCACCCCCCTACTTGAACACATGAAAGTGACAAACCAATAGTTGCAAATTAATCGCAGTAGCTGACAATTGCTGCCTTACTATACTTGTTACAGACATCAAAAATCGGTTTTATTTTTTTTAATTTTCTGATTTAGCAAATCACTGAGATATAGTGCCTTTGAACAAATCATATTAAAGGGACTTTTCTATCATATCTTTCTTTGAGTGCTTTTACGACCGCTCTCCTTTGCACAATTGGAACGGTTATAGCTCTCACTTTTTATCTCAAAATTTGTATTACATGTAGAGAGGCGGCCTCATTGAAAACCAAGTTGGGTGTAAGTGTGTACTATAATGCAAATTGTATCTACTGACGTATTAGCAGTGTCTAATTGACCTTGCACAATTGAGGCATTGAGTCACATGGCACATTACAGGATTATTTCCCAACTGGCCATCCATAAGTATGATGAAAGATCACAAATTCTCCTTAGGTCCCAAGAAGTAAAAAAGTCAATGATGCTGTGCCTGTACGATGGTTACTTAATGAGTTGCAGGACAAATTTCATAATATCCTGCGCAATTGAAAGTAGTCGCATTATTCTGTTTTGACACAAGATTTTGAAAATGTATAGTTTGCTATATCTACGAAGTCACCTTGAAGTACAAATGCTGCAACTTAAACAACCTTATTGTTTTATGGGGCCTTTAACCCTATTTATGTCATAAGGTAATGGGACGGACCTTATACAGTACGGAGTGCCATCTCTCTTCGAAGGCATTGGCAGAATCCACCATATAATGTTGCTGTAGGGGGCTCGCTACACCTCCTCTACAGCGATCTGTTCCGCTTCCCGAAATTGAATAATGCCTGGGACCCATTTATAGACCTTGGTGGAGAGGAGTAATTAAGGTCAAGTGCCTTAGCCATTCAGGGCCCAACACGTTGCCGCAGGGGATCGAACCCACAACCTTTGGGTTGCGGGACGAGCGCTCACTCCACTGGACCACCACGTTTCCCTGTTTATGTCATAACATTAAAACGTAAACATTTGCTCTGTGTTTAGATCTAAACTATACTTTTTAAAAATCTTTTTGCAAGATGAATATAATAAGATAATTCGTATTTACAATCATTGACCCATAAAAAAGATTTGTTATCCTTTGACCCTTTGACTATAGACAAATACCTTGTTCAGGCATCATGACCTTTATGACCTGTGCACCAGTTACTCTAATTGCATAATGGTGGCAAAGCTGGCACTGTTGAATTATTCCACTAAAGAAAAAACACACTGGTCCATTAATATTTATCAACAACATTGCATTAGTACCCACTTTAATGGTTCTTTTAACTTCTGACTAAAATTCCAGCCATCCACTTTGCAATTTTTCATGTATAAGTAGGAAATCTACATTACGTCTGTAGATAATCGTTTAATACACTCCACACCTTTTTTATGACAAAGAAATCCCATACAAAACGTTTAAGAATACATAAGGTGCAAATCAAAACAGGTAACTTGCAGCAGCAGGCAGTGTACCTGCAGGGCAAATGGCAGTGTACCAAAGGATGAGAAGTGTTAAGAGGTGTATGCAAAATTATCAGCGTGGTCTTTATTTTTTTTTATTTATTTTTGTCTTTATTTTAGCTCTGGGTACATCTTCCAGTAGTCAGCACGGCTTTCCAATGGTGCCCATGGAT
Organism: Ophioderma brevispina; assembly: GCA_023653785.1. Lineage (NCBI taxonomy): Eukaryota > Metazoa > Echinodermata > Ophiuroidea > Amphilepidida > Ophiodermatidae > Ophioderma > Ophioderma brevispina. Next base: position 38,751 of record JAMKCH010035703.1, read on the forward strand.
CTTTGAAGAAACTGAAGAAGACATTGACGACTAACACAGCCCACTACTGCTGTAGGACTAGACGTCTTGCCAACTAGAAGTCATCAATTAAAAATGACTGGAGTGCTATTTCATAAAATTTAAATTCATATGATAAGAGATTTAGGCCCGATGCCATTTGTCGCAAGGTTTTGAACTTTTCACATTATGCAAATTTCCGACTTCAGATATAGGTCAGGTGGTTCGAACTGGCGACCATTTCTATTATGCACATTAGGAGATGTACAAATGCCTTATTGTTACTAAGATTGATCAGCTTGCTCATTGAACTTGCAAATTGGGTATAAACATCCAAATGATCCTCTCCAACTGCACATACTGGATTTGACAGTTGAAAGTTTTAAAAGTGCAGTTGCCATTTAGAGTTTTGCAATTAGAATACGGAAATGAACCAACAGTACAAATACTGTTAAAATTGAATTCTTTGAACCCAATAATATGGGTCTAGACCCAGAATGAAGCTTTGGTCAGTTTCAGATCCCGAATATATGCAAAATTGTTCAAAATGTCCTCCATTTTGCATTTATGCAAGTTATGGCAGAAGAAATGACCCAATGATATAAATAAGTTATACCTGAATTCGGGACCCCCAACCATTGTATAGGTACACCTGAGGTTTCTACCAATCTTAGATCCAAGATAGAAGCAAAGTTGGGTTTACATGGCGTCCATTTTGAATTTATGTAAATTAGGGCTGTTTCCACTACTCCGATTTTGGGTAACTTTTTGATATTTTGTTTTTGTTAGCTATCCAATTAAATGAACACAAACATTTTCTGTTTCAATTTGTTTTGGGTCAATCATATTTTGACTGGACTCAAGGTGTTCAGTCGGTTTAGAGTCAGTTATGGCAGTAGATATAGTCCTCCTGGGCTACAGTCCGGGAACATGGTGAAGAATAGGACATCGATTCAGTTGACTCTTCACGGCACATTAGTTCACGCTTATTCCGTTGTCGTCTCTGAAGCCCGGACTACGATACCTGCCGGACATGATTACTTTCACACCGGTCGAGCCTACCATTTACGACTTATTAATTAATATTGTTATATTATAAGTCTCAGTTGGTGCTACCCTTTCTTTTCTTGAGTTGGATCAATTTCTGATATAAAACGAAATTCAAGTAGTGAAAGTACTGATTTTTAACTGAGATTTTTCATTTAACTGGGGATGCTCGATTTAAGTCTGTAGTTTTTCTCTTGATAGAAACGGCCTTCACCCAAAGCCCCATCTTTCAAGTTTCGCGCCGATATTCAACCCGTTTTGACGTGAGATCTAAACGTGAATTTTGCAATCCCCATAGAGTACTGTGTAAAATTAATATTGGTCGACCAAAAAGGGGCACATTTTCGCTCATAACTTCCAAACCAATATCCTTTAGCCCTAACAATAGTAGCTTTCTCTGATATCAAAATTTTTGACACTTCCGGTAAATCGGGGTCCCTGGGGACGGGCTATTAGCGATCGGGCCATGGACCTTTAATATCATCGTTAATAACCTGATAATCAGTGGTATCGTTCATATAATGCACACATTCCTTGCACAAGATGTAGTGAGTCAATGTGTAACGTGTATTCTGTTTTACACAGTATTACAAAGATGTTCTCTAACAAAAATATGTCCGCTGCTAATCGGGTTGCTATGGCTCCCGCCACTATAGTTTCTTTCCTTCACAAGCCGGTTTGGCGGGTTTTGCAGGGGTTCTTTAATGCACTTTTATGTGGTTTTCGCCAGTTTAAAGGTTTCTGAGCGATGCTAGAGTGGCATTCTTTATAAAGTTCCTAAGCGTAGAAATTACAAAATTAAAATAATTTGAACGTAAAATGTTGACAATAGAAATTGCCACGTGTCCTGTTGGTAAAATTCGTCTTTATCCTAAATGCAAAGCATACCCACACTTCTGTTTCTTTAAATGTAAAATAACAGTGTATTATCACAAAAAGGGGCTCAACATACACTTCCTTCACTACATATACAAGGCTAATTCCATTTGGATCCACCCTACTTCTGAATTTTGAGCATTTTAATAGCTATTTCAATTTCCACAAAAATAAAGAAATCTACCAAAAAACAAACACCAAGTTTTCAAAAGAGAACGAGCATATCAAGTTATAATGTTAGAAGCACCAAGTATACTCAAGTGCTTCTGCCCCATTGGCAAGAGAAAATCCCGTTTTCTCTCTTTCCCAATCAATGCCACATCCATTCAATTCAGCCCAAATATAATTTATGTTTTCATGGGGCTAGAGGTGCTTTATCACATGCCGAGTTCAAAAAACCCTCTTCATCTGAGGCCAATCAGAGCAGCGGCTCCGATGGTCAGAAGACTGGTACAAAAATACTCAGAAAAATACGTGAGTTGAACTCTATGAAAGAACTCATAACCAACATACCTTCTAGAACTGTCGGCTGCAGATCCGTCGGAACACATTTTCATTGGGAAGACAATTGCGCCGCGTGGATGATACAACGAGATTGGACTTTATTTCGTATTGAATACATCTCCAACAACAAGAAATCAAGCCAAAAAAAAAAACAAACAAAAAAAAAACAAACGAAATTAAACAATATCAGCTTTGAAAGTATTCAAGTCAGAACAAGACGCCCTTTACATAAGAAATAGGAATACTAATTCCAAACTCAACTGTCAATATAAACTTAAATAAGAACAAATGCAGTTGGATTTATTTTTAATCAACAATTTGATCTAATGATGATGGTTCCTTTAACGAAATATCACGAATGTTCTCAACAAAGGATTCGGGACCAAGTTTGCCAATGGGGCAGACGCACTTAAGTATACTTGGTGCCCTCTTTTTAAGACTTGGTGGCTTTTTACGTTGCCGGCTTTTTTTTAGATTCCATTTACTGAATAATTCAAAGGGAGATTTAAATCAGGGGTGTGATTGAGTTTTGTGGGTAAAAATCCTGAATTTGGTAAAAAGAATCCTGAAAAAATTGTACTTAGAAAAAAAAATTGTGCTTAGAATCGGGCTGAAATTAAATAAATCGCGGAAATTTTGGATATAAAAAATCCTGAAATCAGGAAAAATCCGGAAGAATCACACCCCTGTTTATATTTCTTTAAATTAATTGTAACAGGAGTTGAAGCTTTTATCTGCAATAACTAAACATAATTATAAACCACGCCCCCTATTTTTCACCATTTTACTATTGTATTGGAAATGGTTGTAGTAAAGACCCCTGTAAGTGGTTAAGCATAACACGCCGTATTTGTTACGGTATTATGATTTTTATGCTTTATTTACTAATAAAAGTCGGGATTCGACTTTTTAAGGCCCAGAAATAGTCGTAAATGGCATCTTCAAGACCGCTTTACAATGCCCAAGTGTCTGCTTTTTCAAAAAAAAAATGTAATATAAGGTGTTGATATGACCTAACACTAGCAATTAAAAGCAATATTAGCACATTTTTTGAAGGGCGCCCCCAATTTTTCAAAAATTTGGAGATTTTTACACGGTTGCATTGGTAACTGGCTAGTAAACTATACCTGTGAATGGTTAAGCTCGAAAATGTCTATGTGTCACAAACGAAGGAATTTTGTACTAGAATTCAACGGCTGCTGGAAACGGCCTTCCAATGTGAAATAGCCGGGAAATAGCGCCATGTACGTGTCTACGCTCATCCATTAGTTGTTTTAATAGTTCGGGCAAGTCAAGTTAGAGGTTATTTTCTCGAGGTGGCACAATTTCATCATGGACGGACATAAACGTAGCATTTCCAGCTCTGCCGTCAAATCCAATCTGGGATCCCAATTCTAATTACAAAATCGCTTATTTTGTGATAAATACGCATTTTTTAGCATTCTCGTTCGCAGGTCTAGTGTCCTAGACAATTACCAACGTAACTGTGCAAAAATATCAAATTTTGAAAATTGGGGGCGCTCTTAAAAATGTGCCAATATTGCTTTAAGAGAAAAAATAGTCATTTGAATTTTGAAAAAAATGACTGATAGTGACTTTAATAATGTATCTACTCCCCCGTATCCCTGGCTTTTATTCAGTACCTGCTGTACCTACGCATCCACTCCAAATGAAACCATACCCTCGACAATATGAATGAAGTGAAAGTATGTCATATGAAAAATTATACTATTGCGATTTTAATTTGTGATGATAGATTTTAATGTTACTGGCTTATCTAAAAAATCTAAAAAGGGCATGTTTGGAATGTTTGCGCACGCTTACTTTGTCAAAATAACATTTAAATGTTTGAATGGTATATTCAGACACAAATTGACACAATGATTTTTTTTTTATGTTTTGGGAATTGTAATTAAAAAATAAACACAAAAGAAAAAGAAAACAAAATTAAAACACTACCTTAGAAATTTTGTAAAATCTTTCTCAAACGACCAATATTACAATGAATATTTGGAAATTAACATGTATCACACATATCACAAAGTGCTTTCAGACGATCGAAAATATACTCCTTGTCAATAAAATATGAAATACATATGCATATTGTACATCTTGACGCAAGTATGTTAGATATGTGCATTAAAATAACAAACAAAACAACGTAATTAGCTGGAATCACAGTGCAAATCGATTAGAAACAGAGTTTAGGTAATTTTTGCAGACAATTTTGGTCAACTGAAGTTGGAGTCCAAATGTGATAGATTTTGCATATGATTTGCTACTGTCGGCCATCGAATTTTATTGGCGCGAAGTAATAGTATATAATTTGTTGGGAGTTGTTTTGTGTTGAAGGATGGTTCAGAAGTAGCTCCGTTACCAGGTTTTAAAAACAAAATGTTGGCAAAACAGGTGTTTGCCAACATTTTGCCAAAACCTGGTAATTTGAAATAAAACACGCTTACTCTTCACTGCTAATTTAAAAAAATATTTTTAACATGAGCGAAAAACCCAATGGCGGATGGACTCTCCCATATTGATAAGGGAAATGGCCCATGGAATCATACCCAAATGTGTTTTACACATCCATATTTCACGTCTTCATTTAAAATAACCAAGTGTCCTTTCATGTGATTATTTAAACCTTATATTTTATAGTGCCAGTGCTTGGAAACAACATTGTATGCATGGTTACCACCTTTAGGTATCCCCTCTGTCCATGGTTTGAGAAGTTTAAGGTGTTTCACACGTTCGCATTCCACACAATCATATTAAATAACCAACAGGCATGAGAATGAACTTTCGGGAAAAAAGGAAAGCGAAAAAACAAACACTGAAAAAAAAAAACACTTGAAATCCAGCAAAAATGACCAAAAATCGGGCTGAAAATAAATGAAAACGCATAAATTCGGGCCAAAAAACAAACAAACTTAATTCAGTTTTTAAACTTTCGATTCTCATGTCTGAGCAAAGCGTCCTTTTATTTGATTATTTAAACCATAAATTTAAGTGCCGGTGCTTCGAAACAACATTGCATACATCGTTTACCCCTTTAGTTTTTGACGAAAATTTAAGATTTTGAATCACCAGGTCATTTACTGCTCACGTTATGCGGGAACGCGTTTAGTCGGAGTATTAGCTAGTATTATTCTAGAACCAGAATCAGAACCAGAGGTTGAACGTCAAGTTTAAAAGACCCATTTAGCTTATTCCCTTTTCAGTGTTTAAGGTTTAACCTTGGTTAAAATGCCTCCTTAAAAAACAAAGGTGCTATCAGAAAGTGTTACAAGATCAACTTTAGTTTGATGAAACTGGTGCTGTTTTAAATACAATGTCTAATAGCCTTTTAATTTGCTCTGCACCTTCACAAAATAACATCTAGAATCGTGAAAAATTGCCTTTGTTGCACTGCACTTAGTCACTAAATAAAAATATGATACATATAAATAAAAGAAGTAAGAGATTGACTTACCATTAATTATAGTTCCAAAAGCGAATGCTACAAATGCCATTACAACTATGCACAACATGATGGCTCGCCTAAACTCCACACCAATAGCGCGAGAATCTATGTGACGTTATCGGGATTACAAGAAGTTGTTCCGAAACATGGTTAAAGAGCTTGCTTAGGCCATCAATAAAGGATTTGTTGCTTGTCCATGCATGTGTGGTTGGTGGTATATTTTTTTTTATTTGCATGCAAATCACGTGAATTTCAAGTAGTGGCCATGTCTTCTGATTCATAATCTCAAATTTTGCTCGTGTCGTTACAGAGCACTTTATATTACTTTATAAAGTACTTCCAAAGTGTGAATTAAGTGTTTAAAATATTTTCAAATAATTAAAAGCACCTAAAACAAATTCCAAAGGAAAAAGCCTGAAGCTTACGGCGGTCCGGAAGTGTGTAGTCTGTGTCACAGACTTCGAAAGATATTATCTAAATTAGTACTGCGCGAGAGATTAACGTTATCAGTCCGTCAAAGCGAATGAAACTAAATCTCAAATATCTCCGGAAAACGAAGGGGTTCTATGGAGATTTTTGCATCAGAGGGTCTGTTACTATGTTTTGTTTTGGATATGTATCGTAATTGGGTCTGAACCTATAGAACCTAAAAAAAAAAAAAAAAAAAACATCTAGAATCGTGAAAAATTGCCTTTGTTGCATTGCACTTAGTCACTAAATAAAAATATGATACATAGAAATAAAAGAAGTAAGAGATTGACTTACCATTAATTATAGTTCCAAAAGCGAATGCTACAAATGCCATTACAACTATGCACAACATGATGGCTCGCCTAAACTCCACACCAATAGCGCGAGAATCTATGTGACGTTATCGGGATTACAAGAAGTTGTTCCGAAACATGTTAAGCGCTTGCTTAGGCCATCATAAGGATTTGTTGCTTGTCCATGCATGTGTGGTTGGTGGTATATTTTTTTTTATTTGGGCCTGCAAATCACGTGAAGTTCAAGTAGTGGCCAGTCTTTTCCTGATTCATAATTCTCAAATTTTGCTCGTGTCGTTACATAGCACTTTATATATTACTTTATAAAGTACTTCCAAAGTGTGAATAATGTTAAAAAAAAAAATATTTTCAAATAATTAAAAGCACCTAAAACATTCCAAAGGAAAAAGCCTGAAGCTTACGGCGGTCCGGAAGTGTGTAGTCTGTGGTCACAGACTTCGAAGATATTATCTAATTAGTACTGCTGCGCTAGGATTACGTTATCAGTCCCGTCATAGCGAATGAACTAATCTCAAATAGCTCCGGAAAACAAAGGGGTTCTATGGAGATTTTTGCATCAGAGGGTCCTGTTACGTATTTTTTTGTTTTTGGATATGTATCGTAATTGTGTCTGAACCTATAGAACCTAGCCCGAGAAAAATTGAACGTTTTTGTCGGAGTACTTCGGTGCTCGCTAACACGGAAAAGTTAACACGCAATCGCTCGGGGCCGTATCCCTTTTTCCCACAATGCCTTTCGGTATTATTCCAGTCTTGAGAATTTTCAAACGTTGCGCCAACTTTTTTTTTCAATTTTAGAAACAGGATATACGTACTTACCGCACCGCCGTACCTGGAGCTTAAAACAAATAGGGTAGGTATTTTTACAAAATGCGGTTATTTTTAAATTGTACATCGTTGGCGTGTGTGTTTGTGCGTGCGTGTATGTGTGTGTGTAGTGTGTACATGTATGTGTGTGTCACTAAAATGTTATTTTTGTCGGGTCGCCTTAGCGACCCGACTATATAAACCACTGCTCTCAAAATTGCGAAGGAGTCTATTTCTATATCTGAAGGTCATTTCATTAAATTTATTCAGTGTCATTTCTGTAACGCTGTATAACACTATAAATATAGGAAAGAAATGTCCATTTTGATTGGCAGTGCAAACAGAATTGTGACCTGTACCCTAATATATAAACAATCGCGCTAGGCATCGCCCTCGAGAGACGTTATACTGGTCTAAATGTTTGAACCATCATTTCCGTAACGGTCATTTCCGTAACTTTTAACCGTTACGGAAATGATTTCTTGACACTTTCACCTGTTCATATTGGCAATAAAATCTGAGTCATGATCAATCTGGTTTTCTCCATTTGAAAGATCCTCCCTCAATGGTTCTTCATTTTTGTTCAGAATATGAGGATACGTAGTAGAATTTACTCAGCTTGACATTTACTGTCTGATTGTCATTTCCATAACAAATAGTGTTACGGAAATGACTTTAAAAAAAAAAAAAAAAAAAACTTGAATAAATCCAGCAAGTGGCCCCACCGATATTTGAACCCGGTGTAGAAGTAACCATTGTCCGGCGTACTCATAGTCCGGGAACAATGGTGAACAATAGGGCAATCGATTCAGTTGACTCTTTACGCAACATTATAGTAGATTCAACCTGTCGTGTCACCAGAGGAAAAGTTTTGGACAGCGTCGATTAGTTGGGAGAGGAGGCAGAAAAAGAAAACATGCGGCGTGATTCACCTGTTTCATGAACGAAATAAGCTAAGATAATCTGGCCTTTCAAGTTTATTTCATTTTCACATGGGGAGTTCAAAGACTATTGTGTTTCTTTGTATCCAAAACACGGGCGCTCAAAAGTCAGTAACCTAAACCCCGTTACAATGAATACCACTGAAGCAAATACGATTAGTCGGAATGTTTTGAGAGTTAATGTAGCTAAAATGCGCTTACGTAGACTTGAATGTTTTCATTAAGCATAGAATTGATTTTCTCTGGTATCGGATTCCATGTTTCAATAGATTTAGTGTAGAATTTTAATTTTCACCCACTGAACATGCCCCTCATTCAATGCCCATACCTTCGGAAAAGTACTAGAGGTGACACGATGGGTTGAATCTACTATAGTTTCACGCTTTATTCCGTTATCGTCTATGGAGCCCCGGACTATGAGTCCCACCGGACTATATCTGCTTTCACACCGGGACCCTTGGGTCCAAAGGAAAGCTCTCTAATCATTAGACCACGCCACTCTCTTCAAAACGAAATATTCGATTCATCTCCAACTTTCAGATTGAGCAATCTAGGAAAAAAAAAAAAAAAAAAAAGGTTTTCCCTATGCTACAACACTGAAAATTAGATGTCGCATAAAATTATTTGAAGGCTCTAAAGATCGCGCCGAGTGCTCATTCTAGTATTTGTGCACTATTGTGAACACGTTCCAAGAAAAAAATTATGATTTGAAAAACTTTTTTTTCTCATTTTTTTTAAAGCCAAAAGTAGACACTTAGCGAAGAACCACCCCAAACAAACTAATCAAACACAAATACACACCGAATGGGAATTGAGAGCTTTCAGGGTTTCTTTGCCCATATCAAATGAACCATGAAGAGAGTGGTAATTCTGATTTTAACCAATATCACTTACACAAATTAAATCCAGAATTGAGTACCTTGAATAAATCCAGCAAGTGGCCCCACCGATATTTGAACCCGGTGTAGAAGTAACCATTGTCCGGCGTACTCATAGTCCGGGAACAATGGTGAACAATAGGGCAATCGAACAGTTGACTCTTTACGCAACATTAGTTTCACGCTTTATTCCGTTATCGTCTATGGAGCCCCGGACTATGAGTCCCACCGGACTATATCTGCTTTCACACCGGGACCCTTGGGTCCAAAGGAAAGCTCTCTAATCATTAGACCACGCCACTCTCTTCAAAACGAAATATTCGATTCATCTCCAACTTTCAGATTGAGCAATCTAGGTAGATGTCTTTAATATCAAAAACAACTTTTAACCAATACGCAAAATTTATATATTTCAAAACCACCGAATCTGCCTTAAGGTAACTTCTTTAAAACTGATACTTACAGATTTCTTGACGCAAATCGAGTTTAGTTTGAAATTTAAAAAAATAAATGAGAAATTTCCTTGGAGATTTCTTTCAGGATGTGAAAAATCGTCAAATTCAAATGCTCTACAGAGCGAGTCAGAAAAAGGTACAACCAAATGAATAATTTCTATGGAAAACTGAAATAGAATTAGACAAATGTACTAAATGTCATGGATAGTTCAATTGATAAGCTTTCATATATACTTAAAATTGTTAAAATCGACTGAGTAATGAAAAGATTACAGCCATTGAACTCCATCCATGTAGCCAATTTTAAGACCGAACAACTGTATTAATTGATTTAGGACTACAACAAATGCTCACATATTTCAAAACGAGATCTGTTTTATAATCAAGAAAATCGGGTTTTTGAATGTTTGCCCTGAATAATCTATGAAATAAAGCTAAATAAGATTGATTAGTTCACATCTAAATTGCTTATAATCTGCTGTTTATGCACTGTCATTGTGTTATTCATAATTCAAATCTCGCCCAAAGTGTTACTCTTTTGGTTATTTGTTAGTGAAGTAATAGGTGTCAAACAATCTTCCTTTGAAAATCAAATGTCTGATGACATTTGTGTCACTCATTCATAATTCGATAAGTAATTATTGAGCAGGATCAAATGAATTAATAGTTGACTAAGTAAATATTGTTTCACATATTAATTTTGAGCTGACAAGAAAGAAAAATATTTTTTGAGTGTTAAAATAAACGTTAATTGTATTTAGAAGAAGATGACCTATATGCATGATTCTAGCAGAATCTATGACCATGCGAAACTCAATTCAATGTAAACACTAGGAAGATGCAAATGTGATTGCAACTAACGTCATGTTGACTCAAAAACTTAGTGAAAGTATTTCAGAAGAATCTTACAGTTTATTTAAATTCAAATTGTACAAAGAAAATCTGTTTCGCAAAATATCACCTCCTATATATGACCTGATATTTTGCGAAACAGATTTCATAAGCACTAAATAACTACATCAAGTGTACCCTCGTGCAAACAATCGTTTAAATGAAAGGTATTTGACGAAGAAGAAGCATTGCACAAGTCAAAATAGCAAATATTTCAGTGGAAATCTACCAACAAAATCTGTTTCGCAAAATATCACCTCCTATATAGGACCTGATATTTTGCGAAACAGATTTCATAAGCACTAAATAACTACATCAACTGTACCCTCATGCAAACAATCATTTAAATGAAAGGGATTTGACGAAGAAGAAGCATTGCACAAGTCAAAACATAAAATATTTCAGTAGAAACCTACCAACAAAATCTGTTCGCAAAATATCACCTCCTATATAGGACCTGATATTTTGCGAAACAGATTTCATAAGCACTAAATAACTACATCAACTGTACCCTCGTGCAAACAATCATTTAAATGAAAGGCATTTGACGAAGAAGAAGCATTGCACAAGTCAAAACATCAAATATTTCAGTGGAGAGCTACCAACAAAATCTGTTTCGCAAAATATCACCTCCTATATATGACCTGATATTTTGCGAAACAGATTTCATAAGCATTAAATAACTACATCAACTGTACCCTCGTGCAAACAATCGTTTAAATGAAAGGTATTTGACGAAGAAGAAGCATTGCACAAGTCAAAACATCAAATATTTCAGTGGAGAGCTACCAACAAAATCTGTTTCGCAAAATATCACCTCCTATATAGGACCTGATATTTTGCGAAACAGATTTCATAAGCACTAAATAACTACATCAACTGTACCCTCGTGCAAACAATCGTTTAAATGAAAGGTATTTGACGAAGAAGAAGCATTGCACAAGTCAAAACATCAAATATTTCAGTGGAGAGCTACCAACAAAATCTGTTTCGCAAAATATCACCTCCTATATAGGACCTGATATTTTGCGAAACAGATTTCATAAGCACTAAATAACTACATCAACTGTACCCTCGTGCAAACATCGTTTAAATGAAAGGTATTTGACGAAGAAGAAGAAGCATTGCACAAGTCAAAACATCAAATATTTCAGTGGAAATCTACCAACAAAATCTTTTTCCCAAAATATCACCTATAGGACTGATATTTTGCGAAACAGATTTCATAAGCACTAAATAACTACATCAACTGTACCCTCGTGCAAACAATCGTTTAAATGAAAGGTATTTGATGAAGAAGCATTGCACAAGTCAAAACATCAAATATTTCAGTGGAAATCTACCAACAAAATCTGTTTCGCAAAATATCACCTCCTATATAGGACCTGATATTTTGCGAAACAGATTTCATAAGCACTAAATAACTACATCAACTGTACCCTCGTGCAAACAATCGTTTAAATGAAAGGTATTTGACGAAGGAGAAGCATTGCACAAGTCAAAAATTCAAATATTCAGTGGAAATCTACCAACAAAATCTGTTTCGCAAAATATCACCTCCTATATAGGACCTGATATTTTGCGAAACAGATTTCATAAGCACTAAAATAACTCATCAAATGTACCCTCGTGCAAACAATCGTTTAAATGAAAGGTATTTGACGAAGAAGAAGCATTGCGCAAGTCAAAACATCAAATATTTCAGTGGAAATCTACCAACAAAATCTGTTTCGCAAAAATATCAGGTCCTATTTAGGAACATATACCACAAGACATTCCCATCCATTATGACATCCAATGGGTCCTACGTTGATATTTAGGAAGATAAGACACGAAACGTAGGGAGATATGACACAAGACATTCCCATCCATTATGGCATTCGGTGGGCCCTACATTGATATTTAGGGAGATGTGACACAAAACATTTCCATTAATTGTGACAGACACTGTGTCAAAGGGTATTGGCCGGTCATCAGCCTCGACCCAGACACTCACCCTACCAAAACCGAGATTTTGGTGTCATTAAACACTCGTATTTTTCTCAGTCTGCAAAATATTTCGTCTGATTTCTTGCCCATTTTTGCTTTTGCAATACACACAAGTACTAACTTCCCCATCGCATCAAGCGTTCAAGTGGTACGTGGGATTTATTAAATTTTGGAATTATGTTTGGCGATGGTCTTTCTATGAATAGGGGTGGGCAAGTGGACCATTTTTTTTTAAATACGAGTTTATTATACGACCATTCTGACTTAAAGGTCCCAGGAAATGCAAATAGAATTGATGCGGTTTGTGTCAAGTCTACAAGGAGGGACCAGAAAGCATTCAATATTTGGGTTGGTAGTGACATCATTTGTGATATCATTGATTTTTCAGAGAGTAATAGAAAATTCGAGGTGACTGGTGTGAATCTATTCATGACACTGGTTGTAAATCAATAGTTTCACTAATGATGACACTGTTAGTGTATTCTTTTTTTTCTGGCCCTGTTTATTGGAATGGAATGTCCCATAAAGATTTGCAGTGGGTTTATTATCTCATTTCCGGGGACCTTTAAAACGAATCTGGGCGGCTTTTGTGCCTGAGACCAACGAGCTTGAATAAATTAGAGCGCGGACTGTTCATGCTGTTAGCAGGGTTATTGCCAGTTTGTTTACAAACTAACCTAACCTCATGCTCTGAAATAAAGGCAAAATAGTAAACGTCAAAGTGACTATTATTTTTAGAAAAATGTACTTATTGGTTCACAGGAAATCGTGGTTATGTAAATAATATATATTTTTTATTACAATTTCAATAAACAATCCTCATATTACCATGTTTTCATCGAAATGAATGAAGCGGACAACAAGCCTAAATCAAATAAATTCATTCATGAAAGTGTTGCTAATTTGGTGCCCATGACGCCAGTTTTTGGGCACCAAAAATAGAGAACACTTTCCTGAATGAATTTGCTGAATTCAATGATTTTTCGTTTTGTGGTCAATACTTCAGTTATGTAACGAAACCACAAGGTCTGAAACACGCTAAAACTTACAGAATTGTTTAGCCAATCTTATCAAGCCCTCCAAATCATACGTGGACTCTCAGTTATTCTTGTTACTTGACACTTCGGAAGGGGATTTTAGTGTACGATTGCTGGTGGTAATGTGTTAGCAAACGGCAACGTTGAAATTTAAGATGGCGATAATAGCACAGCTGTTAAGCTCAACAATCTGCACTTTGTGGTAAAGTATGAAACTTTCCACATTGTTAATACAATGTATGTAAAACATTTTAAAGATATGGTACACATTGTACCTATTCCAATATGGCCACCAGAGGTCAAAGCACTTTCTACTTGGGGTCAAATTTTCAAATAAGTCATATTTAAGCAAAAATGGTCTCAAATTGCTCATGGTGACTTCAAGATTCTAAACAGGGTATAGGGCCATATCTATGTATACGTTAGGTGTTGTATTATGGGTCAAAGGTCAACCGAGTCAATATATAAATTGTATTTAGGTATACATTACTTATATGGAAATACTATACTCCATGTTAGTAAACTACAATAATAATAATACTGGTTTGTTAATATCCTGCGCTTTAAAATCGTCAAAGTAGCTCAATGTTTATGCAATTAATGTGAAACATGTACATAAGTACATATTTTACCTTTTCTAACATGGCCACCAAAGTCAACAAACTTTTGAACAGGGGTAAATTTTCATAAGTCATAAACATAAGCAAAAATGGTATATTAAATTCGCTCATAGTGACTTCAGGGTTTTAGACAAGTATACTTTACCATACCTAGAGCATACAACGTTTGGGCAGCACTGTGGGTCAAAGGTCAACCACATCAAGATATAACCTTTCAGATGGAAATACTTATCCCTGAAATAGTGAACAGCAAAATAAGGGTAGGGTATCCCCCAAAAACATCAAAAGTAGCACTTTGCCAGTGTAATTAGTTTTAAAGGGGTACATATCAAGTGCTAGGGAAGGCAGCTTCGCTGTGTAGCATTTACAGCTTCCAATGTATTGGTCAGTACATCCAGTAAGTTCATGGGCAAAGCCCAAAGCTAGGGCCAGTGGAAAGTTTAAAAGGACTTGTGAGACGAAGAATCGCTCATCGATGTGTAACGCTAGACTTGACCTAACATCCCTACTGATGAAAATTAACACAAACCTGTTGAGGCAGAACGCCAGGACGTAAGATATCTTTTCATCCAAGGAAGTCAAAACTTATTATGGTGCTATCGAATCGGGAACTGTAGTATATGGCAAAACCGACCGTAAAAAAAAAGTTTTGAAAAGCTGTTGTGACAATCTATTTGAGAACGCTTAATGACCTCGGTCTAAACCATTTCGTGTGATATGCAAATGGCTCTAAAAGGGACGACTCTAATTGTGGAAAGGGGATGTTGGAGTTTTGCTGACAACAAGCTGATTCAGGTTTTAAGGTGACCTATACTCCCAAATTGATATGGGCTAAGAATAGGGTCTCCGTTCTCCCACCAGGACTACCTTTCGTTTGGATAGAAATAAGTCTGATATTATATTGATACACATATCTATCGCATTAAGACCCCCTCTGACCAATACCTCAATTTTGCCTCTTCATTATCCCAGTGTCAGCCAAATGCTCCGTACGTCGATTCAATGTTCAAACTGAATGGACTTTATGGTGTTTCATCTCAGGTTTCAAAGAGCTACAATTGTTCCGTCGAACACAGTGGATAGGAATGTGAAGAGGCTCACGTCCAAACAAGCTTTGAAGCTGAAACAATTACCTTTTCAAAGTTGGCCATGGGCTTCACCTCACGAAGCACCAATGATAAAGCTCCCAAACGCTGCACTGTAGTTATTATACACACCTGTTGCCTTGAAGTCCTTTATATAGAATAGGACCCTCTATGTTCGCCTTATATACCCCCATATAATATGAATATTAATACTACCCACGGGTTAGATGTGTTGGGGCTGTCTACGAAAACTAATTCAGTTTTGCTTTTTGCCACTTTGCATTATGCAAAATATTTTAAATATAAATGAATCAATCAGGATAGATCAAACTATGGTCGTGATAGAGGTTAGACAGAGCTAGGCAAAAGCTGAGGGTGCTACATAAATGCCCGTTTTCCTTTGGAGTGAAAAAGGGGTGTCTACCATTATATCTGGTTAATGCTGAGGCTATACACAGTTCTTTAGAAGAATAATACTCTACGACAACAACTAATGCACCCTAAAGAGCATATGCTCTTGTGGATCATGGACAAATTGTAAAATTGGTGAAACCGATGAGCACGATGTGGGCTATCATGGTGGGCTTCAAATGTGTCAATCATTATTTATCAGACGGTTTTCAAGATATATTGTGATTGATTCCCCTTAAATTTGTAAAGAATATCTGCAAATACTTTCAGCCGAATCCTAGATTGAAAGGCATCGCAATGGCTAGTCTGTGTCCTCTTGGCAAATCATGCAACATCTCCATCAGGTGTTGCATTGTTTGAGGTGTGGGTTATTTATCGACCAACCATAAATCATTTAGCCATGTTATAAAGCGTTACGCTAGATATTCACATTAGTGTATTAATCTAGTACTTGGTTTCCTGGCATGGTGAAATGTATGGGATGGTTCTTGACATTTAGGACTCCGCAACATGGTCACAAAATGTTTACTATTTCTAATGCAACCAACTCGGGTAATCAATGGCGGATCCAGGATTGAAAAATATCAAAATGACCGGGGGGCTGAAAGGCGTGTAACTGGTCTCAAAATAGTCAAAAGGGCGATTGCAAGAATTTGCAAGGAATTACAGGGAGCGCGCGCCCCCTCCGCCCCCCTCCCTGGATTCCGCCCTGGAATCTCTGTCAGGTCTGCTTGTCCATAGTGGCCCATGGTCAATGATATGCAAGTGCTGTATACCAATCTCTAGCAGTCAGTTACAGTTGATGGGATAACATTCTATATTCATTCGATCAAAACAGGAGTTCTAAATCGGTGTTTTTTTTGTTTTTGGACCCATTCCTTTTCATCATATTAGTGGACTTACTTTGGGGAAAGGCATCTGGAAACGACTACGGAATTATCACAAACCCTTGCAAATCAAAGAACACATGCCAAAATAAAACGATATAGACTAGCTGATGATACGCCTTGCTTTGGTCGTTCTATGCTGATGATTGCAGAGAGCTTGCAGACTGGACTAATTGTCAGGCACCAAAATCGGAGCAAATTCCATCAATTCTCTCTCTTCCATTCATACTCCCTTCTCTTCGCTCTCTCTACCTCTCTCCATCTCGCTCTCTTTCATTTCTTGCTTATCTCTCTGTAAATCTAATTAAAATAACACGCGGTGTCACGACTTTAGGTAAACTCATTAAAAAATGTGCTATGGATGGCGATTGAATTCAATTGAAAATTGTAATTGTTGGCCCATTTGGTCTGGCATATTGAAAATTATTTTGGATATGCTTTTTGCCAAGCGGTACAAACCTGAAGTATTCATAAAATATCCTCTAATAGAAAATTACCAGCCCATTCTTGATGACCGATCGAAATAATGTAGTTTATTACATCATGGATTCTGTAAACAATGAGTGAAAAATGGTGTAAAAAGTTCGTTGACCTCGTCGGCCTATTGGAGGAGGTAAAATATGTACCATATCTTAAAAATTGTTGCACTCTTCACTTACATCTGTAGAAGTTTTCATGATTTTACCACAAATTGAACAATTCTATCATATATAGACCACAACAGCGTACTATAACTCATGACTGCGCAGAAGACAGTGTCAGAGTAAGGATGTCGATCAAACATTCAACCTTTGCGACAATTTCGGACATAACACCTCGCCTATGTTTGTTCCGACGATATTCCGGTACCTTTCTGTAAGGTTAGCTTTCATGTAAAATAGTAGTTTACCACACGATATCCCGTGGTAACAAAACGCCGGCTTTCATAACATCAGATCGGTGCAGCACGATGTAAGTGTGACGTAATGGATCGCTGCGTCGGCTTCATTTTCTCGCTGCGCAGGGTGCTCTAATTATTCAAGCTCGTTGATGAGACTAACTTGAATAACGCGAGACTTGATGTGTCAAGTTGTGTTTGCGGACAAATTTATTCACAGCGCTTGATACTATGGGAAACTAGTTGATTGGTTGCACCTGAATTTGACACCGTCAAATCTCATTATATCCCTCAATAAAGGTATGGTCTTTCAAGATTTTAATTGGTATTACTATAACCTACTCACGCCATTAAACCTTTTTTGGGCGGTTCATGTCATATTAGTGGCCAGAAAAAATTCCAAAGATGCATACCTCGTCGAGCCAGATTTCGGATCCCTGGTATTCTATTGGGGTTTATAACTCGTCAAAGGCAATGCGAGTTCTGCACTCTTGCTACCGAAATGTTTTGCAAAGTTATTAGTTATAACAGTTCTTAAAGAGAATTGAGGAGATTCCAGAAAAGAAGCCGCCCCAATTTTTTTCGAACCTGGGTTTTTGAATATTGGAATGCTTTCCACGGTATTAATCACACTGAGTAATAAGCCGATACGCGTCTTTATTGTTAATAATTGATGATGTTAGTACTTCTGTCGTGCACGACAGAAAAGTTCAAAAGCCACAGGTGTTCTATGGGGACAATTACGATAGTCAGGTGAGTTCAAAAACAAGGTTGATGTTTTCTTTTGTACTGTTCTGTCCTAATAGACATTCGTGAACGTTCTTGGTATTTCGTCTACAATCGATCCTGTGCAATTTGAGAGAAATTCGTATCCTAACAAAAAATCTCCTCCTTTACTTTAAATGTCTTTTTCTGGCGGGTTATCGGGTTTGTTGTTTTGTCTTAGTGTCTCTGTATTTTTTTTAAAGTTTTTCTGATTTCTCTTACGAGAATCTTCCGGATGTTTGTCTTTTTTCTTCTGCTCCACCTGTTGCATCACTTGTCCCCATATGAACATGGCACTGATATGGCGGCCATCTTGAATTTCAATGGCAGCAACCCAAGCTATTACAAGTTAACATGGAATCCTCAGTGTCATAAATGTGGGTTTTTCCACCACCTCTAACCTTCTAACTACAGAGTGTGCAAAAAAAGTGCAATATTCAGAATTTTTTTTTTTGAAGGATGAAAAAACACATTATAGAAAACGTGATAATTAGAGTTCCCATGGTTAGAATCAGTTCTGAGATACAAAAAACCTTTCCCCAATCAATTTAGACGTATTATAAATTGAAATTAGAGCAAGAGATTCGAAGGTGATGTCAAAATTTGCACGTTGGGCCACCCCTACTCTCTGTGATGGAAGTGTTTTTCTATGGTATGAAGGCAGGTGAAAGCGGTGTTAAAACCATTAATGGAACGGTTGACAAACCATTTGCAGTAGGCCACTTAATTGGTAGTGCATTTGAAGGAGGGTATCCCTCGGCTGGTTGTGGTTTGCAGATGCCTAGCCAGTGGGGATTGAAGACGTCAGCAGTGGCCAGCAGCTGCTGACCAGGGCCCTTTAAAATTGCTCTAAGGGCCCCTAAAATATTGCTTTGCAGGCCCCTAAAATATTGGCAATAGCAATGCTCAAGGCCCTACCTTAAGCTGCTGAACAGGGAACGGATCCTTAAAATCCGACACTTGAGGCCAGCCCGAATCAATCCTGGTTGGTGCAGTTTAAAGTTGTTGGATCAAGTGTAATTCTTGGCTTGGGTTTCCTTGGAGTGCAGTTCTTATTTTGCTTGTGTTTGAGACAAGTTTTGCGGTCTTTGCATTTCATATTGCCTCTTTGTCTATAAAAGTCACTCCATGGTCTCTGGATTTGTCAATTTCATTATGGTATTCTATTAGGTAAAAGTGGTGTTGAGAACACAAACGTAACGAATTGTTTCTACATGACTTATGGCTCGAAGAAATTTGTCATGCCTTCTATGTGTATTTATGGCTGTTGATGGTTACAAGGCTGAATACAGACCGGCTGCTCATGAAGCAATGCGTGTAACGAATTAACTTTAATTCTGAGATATATATAAGCGTTTTCTTACAAACAATTTCATTACCTGAATTTAAAACAGTCAAATGTTGATCTGTTGAACACCTTTGAAAGTTATGCCACCATACTACATTTATGGGATTGGCTAAACGGTACATAGTTTTAGCGAATGGATACGAGAAATATTTTAAATTTTTTTTCCTAATGTTGTATTTTTGGCCACTTAAACCCAACATTAGCTTTTAGCACAATTTGTATTGAAATGGCGACCATTTTGTTAATTTCGAATTTTGAAGGTGAAAGCCGGCCAAACGGGTTGTTTGAAATGGCGACCATTTTGTTAATTTCGAATTTTAAAGGTGAAGACGCAACGGTAACAAGCATTGCGGATTGAGCACCGAAACACCCTAAACACTTGTTTAACCACTTTTAACCATAAAATTCCGCACTACAAATATCAATTTTTTGACCAAAAAAAGGGTTCGAAAAATGGGGGAGACTCTTAACAACTAAATTTTGGAGTTAAAATTTGCAGGCCACACCTGGCTTTCTGTTTGATCCACAACAACCGAATACATTCATTAGGTTATCTGTGATTCACAAATCATACCAGCTTGGAATAATACCACCCTTCTTCATGTCATCTATCACTCTGCACAGAGTGTCCAAATGAAATGTGTATACAAAGCATATACTCCATGGGATCAAAGAGAGAAAGTTGCTCTGCATAAAGGACATTGTTCCATATCGCGAAGTAACTGATTTCTGCGCAGTAAACCCTTCCCGTACTTTGGGTCAGAAGTAGCCCAGATTGAATTTCTAATTAATATTCATGAAAAGCTGCAGCGTGACCTTGAAAATCAGAACTCATTTTGCCCTAAAAACGAGTAATTTTTAAAGTTTGATTTGATTGTAGTGGGTTCCCCTCCTTAAAAATAGCGTCACGCACCCCCTGAGACCTTTCTAATAATTTGTTTGTCTAGATTTTTTGTTAACTCTTTGCATTCGCTTCAAGAATATAATGCTAACCTTTTGCAAACTCTGCCCACAAAACCCAAAACAGACAATGAAACCATATGGGCATCTCTACAACGATCGTGCCAAGTCCAAGATTGGATCAAGTCTTCTAACTTGTGCGCCTGCTCGTATCTACATGTCACCGCTCGCTAAAAAAAGTTTCACACTGAGAAGCGTGAAATTCATCGGACAGTCGGTTGCAAAACCGTTCGATTTTTCGTAAAAAAAAAAAAAAAAAAAAAAAAAAAATAATTTCACATTTTGGAGCCTTGGAATGAGATTTTTATAAATCTACGTATCATGGAACTAGTCAACCAACTGTTTTGCCGATATGGGTGAAATTGAGAGCGGACAGGAGAAGACCTATGATACAGATTCACTGGATGTGTGACGGCGTTGTGGCATGACGGCCAAGGCGTATAGGCATTTCGTTTTGTTATTTGAGCTGTGTGGTGAACCTCAAGTACAAGTGGCCGGCGGTAACTTCAAATTTACCCTGCCTTTGTAAATTTGTAGGTTCGCTACTCATATACATCGATAGAGGAGACCCAGCTTTACACAGAATCGCCTTGAATCAGGGCCAGACTTACGAGAAAAGGTAAAAAAATAAGAAAAAGCAATAAGAAAAATCAGATTACTCAATGTAATTAGCTGTAATATCAACAAAGCAGCTATCAATTTTCCCAAGTGTATTAATCATAACTCCCACTGTTCCAGAATGTTAGTCCCAACATACTCTTCTATACTCTTCTCTTATAGAGTCACAAACTCTGCATTTGCCTTGGATGTACATGAATGGGCTGTAGAATTGATTAATCCTTAATTGACTTCAGATTTGTTCAGCGGTTGGCAAAGCTTACCTGGAATAATCTTTCATGTTTTTACAACTCAGTCCTAACGCACGTAAAATGATGAATTGATGAGCAAAATAATTACCAACGTAAACGGCCTCCATTTTAATGAATACGGTCAATTGCAGGTCACATAGGTCAACTTTTCAGCCGCGGCCCGGACGGCATTGGGTCTTAATTTGTAATTGATTGGTCAAGTGTTGTAGCAACTGTTGTTGCTTGCCTTGCCGAGTTTCATATTGAAAAGAATCAGAGCACATTTTAATTTATTTGTTGGTTGTGGTGTTTGTTCATCTGTTCAACTATTGGCACTTCATGATGTAACATTATATCTGAGAAATAAATCTTGCATCGCGATATCAACAATGATTCCATTTACCTGGACTCACCATGACCAACCCCGTCTGAGAGTTCCTTTAGCAAGGAGGGAATTTTTTTTTTCCAGTTTGCTGGAGATGACATTCGGAACCATGGTGGCTCGGGACCGTTAAGGAGGCGCGATACATAACTAAATAATTCTGACAACTGGAAGGGAAATCCTGGTGTAACATGCCCGCGCCAGCGTGTTTTAGGATATATATGGCAGAGACGTACACAATTGGGTCATGAAAGCTGCATGCATGAAATCCTCTTAATATTTTTACAAAAAAATTCGAAATGTACACAAACTGCTGATGTGCTTGGCACAGAGAGATGTATATGAGTGGTAGCGAAAAATTCTAACCTCGCTTTATAAAAATACAAAACAAAAGAAAAAAACAAAGGGACGCTAAATATTGATACTAAAAACTCACATCTGAAATGCTAAATAACGAAATAGGAGCATTTGAAGATAAAGTATTAACATTATAAAAAGTTACGTGCCTCATCGCCCTTAAAGGTCGGACGTTACTTCCATTGGGCGCGCTATTACATAGTCGGAGTTTTTGCACTGCGAAGTTCATTACGTCTTCATTGTGCACGACAGGCACTATAGCTGTATCACAACTCCATATAGGTGCTT
>JAMKCH010035704.1:0-15097 GCA_023653785.1 Ophioderma brevispina
ATGGTAATTGTAGCATTTTGAGACTCTCTGGCTCTCAAAATTCAAGATGGCGACCAGATGCCATCTTGAAAATGCGATATTGCCATATTTTCTCTGGCAATACAGGACCTAAAGGAACAAGCATTGATGTATTTCATTCCTAGTTTTGTCAGGAAAATTTCAACTGGAATAGTGTATACAACATTTGCTGACCACGTTGAATTTTGAAAATCCAAGATGGTGGCTAGCAGTCATCTTGAAAAAAATTTTAAAAATGTAAACTATTTGACACCAATGCCCTAAATTGACAGATAAGGTATCATTTTTCTAATTTTGGCATGGGATGATCCTAGATGAAAATGACTCTACTGTGTAATTAAGAATTTTGAAAATCCAAGATGGTGGCTAGCAGCCATCTTGAATTTTTTTTAAAAATGTAAACTATTTGACACCAATGCCCTAAATTGACAGATAAGGTATCATTTTTTCTAATTTTGGCATGGGATGATCGTAGATGAAAATGACTCTACTGTGTAATAAAACTTATGAAATGTAAACTACCCCTTATAGAGCAGAAGCAGGATATCATAGGGGCATTATTTAAGGAGTTCGTTTACCCCCACTACAGAAAAGGTTTAACACCTTTGGTAGTTAGTATGGACCCTCTATATCAATGCTAGGTAGTTAGTGCTCTCAAATTGTGCTATCACTTTTTCAATAGGGGCCAATTTAAGGTTACACATATGGGTCAAACTTTTAAAATGCTCCAATCAAGTTGAAATGTATGCCATGTTGCCAAAAATGTATAGTTTGTACCACCTACGACCATTGGTTTATAGGTTGAAAATGACTAAAATGGTAAAAAAAAGTCAATCTCATTTGTACAGGGGTCAACGTTAAAAGATAATCTGATTATATTTTAAATACTTGCATATTATTGCCTGAGGAAAGAGGACTCCCAAAATGTATAGTTTTGATTATGTTAAATGTTTAATTACCGAGATAAGGGTCAAAGAATGTCAACGCCAATTTGATTATGTTGCCCTATGACCTATTTTTTTTGCATATCTTGACAACTTACCAAAATTGGAGCAACTTCTGATTGTGACCCCTGTACAAGTGGAAATTGACGCTTTTTGACCCTTTCAGCCATTTTACCCTATAAATCCAAAACCAATGGTCATAAATGGTACAAAGTATATATTTTTGGAATCCGTAGGACTAGCGCGGTCTAGCCGGGCAATATGGCATACATTTCAACATGATTGGAGCATTTTAAAAGTTCGACCCCTGTGTAACCTTAAATTGGCCCCTACTGAAAAAGGGACCACAATTTGAGAGTACTAAATACCTAGCATAGATATAGAGGGTCCGTACTATCTACCAAAGGTGTCAAACCTTTTCTGTAGTGGGGGTGAACGATGATTTTTGACCTAGGTCCATGCTAGGTCCTGCTCTATTTTGTTTGAGTATAATTACCGGAGCACACTGAACTGTTTTTCAGGTGGGGATATGCAGCCCCGATTTATGAACTTTGGGGGCTTGGAAAATGATTTGGTCTGCCAAAGTACCAGGTATAGGGTCTTAGGAATTTAAATTTTGAGAAATCTGCAGGCTTAAGGAGCTGGAATATGGCTACAGTTTAGCTTCTGAGGCAAAATACTTCTAATAAGGGACCTTTAGAACTGAATTATGCTTCATACTGGGGGTTAGGAACTGCTGGAGAGATGAAAAATGGAGGTTTAAGGTGGCACAGGACAACACGTTCAACAACATTTCTTAAAAGAGCTCGATAGATTGGGACTTGCAATGGACAAGTTTTATTCCATGGAATATTATAATAGCCAACTAGAAGAGACCAACCAAGTTCAATTCAAATTCAGGTGGTCATTTCCAGCCTTTTCTCTTCATTTAAGCATTTTGATTGTAATAGTTAAATGACCTACCCACTAGTAAGTCGAGAAATCTCAGGAATCCTGTGGGTGAAACACACCTCAAACGCAAATTGATCGGTTTGATAGGTTGTTTGTGTGATGAGGATTATGGCTGCATCCATCATTGCATGTTCTTAATGGGTGGGTGTGATGTAACTCTTGTGGTTATGATTCAAGGAAAGCAAACACATTGCAGATGCCTAGACAACTCTAAAAAACAAATTTGCTAGCTCTTGTGGTATGGAACTCCCTTGAGACCGGAAGTTCTCACCGATTTGAATACGTTGTTCATTCCTCACATATATTGTGATGCAAAAAAGCAAGATTGTGGCTGTTGTTTGAGTAAGAGTTACAAGTAGATGAGTTAATGAAAAGACGACGATCACCAGATTCTTTCCAACTCAGATAGTCTTCGTCCGCACTTAGAGTGAGCAATTATTTGATTATGTCAAAAAAACCCCCAAAAGTACCAAGATCCAGGAATACACTATACCGATTGGTTTTTTTTTTTTTCACCCCAACCCGGGATGGCACCTATTTTTGCACTGGTGTAAACCTTTATCTATCAAACATATCCCCAATCTGAGAGGATTAACTGAGAACTCTTTCTTTGGTACAAACATTGTGAAATTCTAATTTTGTATTGTTGTTTTGCAATAATGCTTTAGAAAGCATTGTTTTATATTGTTTAAATATATATATCACAGCAGAAAATATGGATGTTGTTGCATCTTTAAGGGACATTCTGCATATGCACCTTATGCATTATAGGGCCACCCTCTTTTTGTCAAAATTGAAAGTGTTTGCATGTTTGTGTGTCTTATACATGTATTAACACTCACCTGAAATGCTGTCGTTTCCGTTTGGTGTGAATTATTAATGTTTGGGTAATAAAATTACTCCGGAGGTGATTGTATTTTCCCTTGGCTTAGTTGTATATACAACTGAATTGTAAGAAATACATATCAAAGTGCGTGTAATTTTCCTGCAAACCCTTCAGACTGGTCCACTGGTTACCTTATTTATGTTATCATTAACCAAAATTTCTGGATTTACTATGACTATGATATTTAAATTTAAACTAGTATTAAACAAAACCTTTTGACTGAAAATGAAGAAAAAAGGCCTGAAACTGAACAAATGACATTGACGTGAAACTAGGTCCCCTTCTATCTAGGATTGGCCTATTTCAATGCAATCCAAATCTAACCATTTGAGCTCTTTTACGAATTTGGGTGTTTCGTTTAGAAATGTGGCCTGTGTCCTTTTAAGATCCCCCATTTTGGTCATTCCAACAGTTCCTAACCCCAGTTGAAGCACAATTCGTTCTAAATGTCCCTTATTGGAAATGTTTGCCTCAGATGAAACCACCAATATTTGTCAAAACTCAATTCCAAAAACCACGACTTTGCATACCAATCAAATTTTTCCAAGCCCCTAATGTTTGAAAATCAGGACCGCGAGCGGCACATCCCTACCTGAAAAACTATTAAGTGCCCCGTAATTATACTCCAAACCACTAAGGGGTGGTTTACATTTCAAATGTCGTATCCATCAAATATAGATATAGTATTTTCATCTAGGAATCATCCATACATACAGGACCCTGACGCATTTCACATATTTTTGTGATGGGTGCTTCAGGTTTAAAAATGGATTTACCATGCCAAAATTAGAAAAACAACTGAGGGTAATCTTTCTGTCCAATTTTGGCATTGGTGGTCAAATAGTTACCACCATTTTTTTTAATTTCAAGATGGCTACTAGCCACCACCTTGGATTTTAAAGTGGCAACGTGGTCAGTAAATGTTGTATACACTATTGAATTTTTCCTAGTAATGAAATACATCAATTCTTGTCCATTTAGGTCCCTGTGTTTTGCCAGAAAATATGGCAATATCCTCATTTTTCAAGATGGCTCTGGTCCGCCATCTTGAATTGTGGAGAGCCGACTTGTCGCAAAAAATGCTACAATTCCCATTCTAAAATTGCTTTCTCATGTCAAAAATAAAACAACGTTTATGTTTGTCAGTCTAATATAATGAGCAGAGCATTTATATCATATTACATGTCCAAGGGGATATCGGCAGCCATCTTGGGATTTAGAGGTCAAGATGGCATTTATATGTATTAAACCTCACTCCAACTGATCTGTTGTCAGAAATTAGTGGGAAAATACATTCACACATCTCTTAATCATTGTAGCTCATCTGGTTCCAAGATATCATGTTTTATGTATTTCACATGGTGGCGGCGGCCATTTGAAAAATGCTCTGTAAAAAAGTTAGCCGTCAGTTCTGGGATGTGTATAGGAGCTATTTTTTGTTAAAATTGATCCATCTTGCCAAATCCATCAAGAAAAAAGGTGCCTAAATGGGTCACGGAAAAATCTAATGAAAATGACGCCTACTAAAAGTAATAAATAAACATTCTCCAGCAGTCTAGGGCTTTTTTGAAAGTGGCGCAAAAATTGAATTTCAATGCCTTTTCTCCAAATTTCTTTCTTCTACAAGTACGTTTTGCAGAAACAAATTGCTTTAAACGATGTCGTCCTTGCCGTAGTGAAAAATTGAATGAATTCATCAAGCGGTTTTTGGAGGAATCAATCAGGCATATTATTCGATTTAGGGATTTTTAAATCCATAGAGCTCAGAGCCTGGACACCTCCAAAATCCCAACTTTTGTATCAACAATCGGCCGGTGTTTCCTTGCCCCCTGGACGTTGCCAAATCGACTCACTTCTGGTGTTAATTTAACATCCCCCTAGAAAATTGGACCGCACTCTCTGGTGTTAATACACATATCTGTAATGTCTGCATTTTTAGGAAAAATGTTGGATTGTTATGTTTTTGCTTCTATTGTAACTGTTACCTCTACCATTTTATAAGCGATCACCAAAATGCATAATTAAATTGTGCAACAACACCAAGCGGTGTTAAAGTCTGCCTCAGAATTTCCGAAATTTAGTTTTTTGTGTATAATGAAAAATAGTCACTAGAACTAAAGATAGTACCTAAATCCACAATTCCGAAATTTGAGATGAACGATTTTTCGTTTTGATGCGCAGTAAACATTTATGTGTAGTAATTCGTCCCATAGGATACTGGTTTATAACAAAAATTCCGGATCCTGAAATTTTAAACAAAAAAACAAAGTTGTGATTTTCTATATGCAGGATATCGATTTAACTTAGCATTTCACACAGTGATTAGTATATGTACAAGCAGTATTTACATGCAAAAAACACGATTTTTTTGGAATTGTGAGGGCGCCCTCCTCATGAAATCTCTGAGTCGGCCTTTAAATTTCTCTAAATTTCAACCCTAAACTAACCCGACCAAGCTTGACACCGACTTTGTGTTAAATATTTAACACCCCAGTTTTGTGCAGTGTTCATGTCATTTTTTTTTAATTTTATTTTATTGATTCAAAGGTCAAAGACAGATCGTCGCATTATTGATGTAAAAAAACAGAGCTCCATCCACAATGAGAAACCTTTTAATCTGGTAGCTGTTCTCCGCTTGCTGAAGAGTATCCCAGTCTCCTTGAATATTTGAGTAATACTGACCAGTTTTTTTGCTGTAATGTATTGTAACAAACCCTGCAGCCCTTTTTTGACTTTTTCTACTTTCTGTATGAGTCTTTTTGGTTAGGATCCCAGACTGAGTTGGAGTCCGGGCCTGGGCCCGGCCGGGGTTGAGAGTAACTCAAGTGAGTGGAGGCTGAGTGGTTTGCAAGACATGTAGGCTGTCTTTTTATGGGTTTGGAACAAGAGTAAAGATTGCGACGTAGAAACCCCAGATTGCGGTTCTGATGCGTATGTTGAATTGTGGTGTCCTGATAATTGTGTTTAGATGTAACCCAGATATACATGTTGTTTAATTTCTTCAAGCACATGACCTCCAAGAGTGTAATTAATAATTTTGGGATTGGCGACTGTGGGTAATGTCTCATGTGAAACATTTTTTGACATTAAATTAAACATTTGCCATTCCTCCTGCTTATTTCTGAAGGGTGTTTCATATCTTCTGTACAGGTCTGAGGAGCTGGCGCTGGCGGTATACACACGCAATCATCCCAAATAAACGGACTTAGATGAAAGTTTTTCTGGGGATGTCATTAATATATGCCAAAAAGAGTAGGGGACCAAGCACCGTGCCTTGAGACGCCAGAACAACATCTGCCCAGGCCGAATGTCCTCCAACGACTCTCTGGGCACGGTGCTTTGAGAAATTTTGAGGGTACACACCACTATTACCATTTTGGCGGCCACTTCCGGCAAAATTGATCACAGCAATAGTCCCGTATTTCACGAGAAAAATTCTGATATTGATACTATTTGAGCACATTTTTGCATAAATTTGGTGTCTACCAATTTTTTGGAATGTTTGTACATGATATTCATGAAAGCAAATGTGTTGATTTAAGCTTATTGTGCTTTTATGGCGGGATTAACACACACGTGCAATTCCCGGTTTCGGGCGAACATTGAGTAGGCGAAATTAAACCCTCCAGAAATCGCTAAATATTGCAAATTTATGCGGAACTGTTGTGATCAATTTTGGATATGTTATAAAGAAAGTCTGCGAACAACTGTGCAACTCTCATTTCTGAAACGACAAGTAACTCGAAATACATCCCAAGATAGAACATGAATTTTCTATACAAGTCTATGGAGGCGGTAATTAGTGGTGTTTACCCTTTAAGCGCGCAATCCGTGGGACTAGTCTCGTTATCCAGCCGTTTTGGGTTTGGACAGCAAATATCAACAGCTTTATTGTATTTTAAATCTATTTTTCTATATTCTAAAAACACTATAATGTTTACTCAGAAACCAAACTTATGGGGTTTCTCTTCGTATTTGCTCTTTATTGGCAAACAAAATCAACTATTTAACTCAAAATACGTGCTCAAACCCGCCGCAGCATACTGTTGTCAAGGTAGCAACGTGGTTATTCTCCCAAAAAACCCACTATAGGCCGACAAGACATGGCTTTTTAATCGAATTTTATTCTCGATTAACCTCGCAACCGTTGTATTTAATATATAAGAGTCCCTACGATATTTTAAGAACTATATTATAAGAACACTTTCTCATTTTCCTTTAAAATCCCTGATTTTACTACACTTTAAGTGAGGCGGTGGGGGGGGGGGAATCGCAGTGTGTTAACGCGATCAAGTTTCTAAATGCAGATATAGTCGGAAAACGCCAGACTTTCTGTTTAAAGGCAAATTATAAACAATGGAGTACTAAGAGGAATCAGATTTGGGCCACGTTATGAAAATCGTTTTATACTTTTAAGTGTTATGTGATTTGTCATCTGAGCAGAGTTCATGAGAATTTTTAGGCACGGGTTAACGGTTTTCTCGCATGCACCTGAAAAGTGGGGAAAATTCGAAGTAGTGTAGGTAAAAAATTTTAAAAGTCTTGTGTATGTTGCTTTGTTGCATTTGCATCATAACATGGCGACGAAAAGCACATTTTCATTAATCTGGTATAACCTATTAAAATATCATACGGTTTTAAATTCAAATTAAAAAAAAAAAAAAAAAAAAAAAAGGTAAATTACAAAATATGATTCTATAAAGTCACTTAAAGGTGCTGTCGGAACCTTTGAATAGGCTTTCAGTCGGGTTGAAATTGAAAATAGAGAAAAAACCACGCGATAAACTCAAAAATTGGTCAAAAGTGAGTGGTTGTCGTACTTGGTCGGCAATCTTGAGAAGCCATATCTCGAAAACTAAAAGTGCTAATGAAGTGAAATTTCGACGACTCAATTTAACTTTTTATTAGCTTTCTTTATGACATCATATAATAAATGGGGGGGGGTCTAAAAAATTCTCGTTTTCAAGGGTAACACCATAATTACCTTTTGGCGGCCACTCCGGCAAAATTTATCACAGCAATAGTCCGATTTCACGAGAAAAATTTGAGTATGATACTATTTGAGCACATTTTTGCAAAATTTGGTTTTGTCTACCAATTTTTTGGAATGTGTACATGATTCCCTGACAGAAAATGTGTTGATTTAGCTTATTTTGCTTTTACTGGCGGATTAACACACCTGCATTTCCCGGTTTGCGGCGAAAATTTGAGTAGCGAAATCAATACCCTCAAGAAAATCGCTAATATTTCAAAATTTATACGGAAATGTTGTATCAAATTTTGGATAGTTATAAAAGAAGTCTTGGCGAACAAACTGTGCAACTTTCATTTTCTGGAACGGCAAGGTAACTCGAGATACAGCCCAAGATCGAACATGAATTTTCATACAAAGTCTATGGGCCGGCTAATAGTGGTGTGCACCCTTGAGATCCAGGTCAAGAGGTATGTATTATGCCATAATATTGAAGTTTAAACAAAAGCCGGTTATGATGGACAGTGTCTAAGGCTTGTGAAAAGTCATAATGATCATATCAGTTTGAGATTTTTGTTGAGGGACCGGGCCCTGTAAATGAGGGTAAGAATGAGTTGAGATTCACATGAATGTTTAAAGCCATGCTGCTAAGCTTTCGGAAAAGAATGGAATATTGTCAAAATGATCCCCATGATTTGTAATGAACGATATGTTCGATATATAGGGTTTTACTTCAAATCGAGGTACGAGAAACAGGACGATAATTGCTGGGGTCAGTATACGGTCCGCTAGGGTATCAAATTCCAATGTGATTGTCAAAATGTGATTGTACCTAGTTCATTGGCCTAAACAATCACAAAACCCTGATTTGTGTTATTTTTCTTGTATAATTTGTTATTTTAAAGGTATATCTTTTAGGCAATGTGAAGCAGTGGATGACCTTGGTCTAAAATATGTTTTATTATTTCTTTCTGTTTTAACAGAACCTCTGAAGTGCTTTATTTTAGGGTTCCTAGAGTTAAAGGTTCTAAAAGAACCATTTTCTCTTGGCTGCAGACCTTATTTGTTCTATAATAAACCAAAAAGGTTCTATTCCAAGAAATGGTTATTTGTGATAGAACCTTAATCTGGAACTTAATTGCATGTTAATAAAGCACCCTTCTTAAGACAGACCCAGGGAGACAGACGCAGCTCAGGTTCTTTCTATAAACAGAAAAAAATGGTTTTTTTTTTTGGGGGGGGGGTGAAATACTTTGGAACAAGGGTTATCACCGCCTTTCATGTTGCTAACCTTTCAAAATATATGTGAAAACATCCAAAGAAGTTTCCTAGGCCTATTTAAATTTGAAAGTTCTTCATAGAACTTTGTTTTTAAGGTTCTTTATAGAACCTTAGCAGTGCTTAGGGTGAAAATCAGACAAGAAGACACAGAAAAAGGGCTCTAATGTTGACCTTTATGTCGAAGAACTGTGGCAAACATTTGAAAATCTGAACTTTGTTAAATTTATTATCTGAAAAAATGGTGTTTGGATGGTTCCCGGGGTTTTCCCAGGGAGGCCCCCCCCCCCGGATGTTCTTGATCAAGCCTGGATGTTTGTTAGAATTGTTGTTCTTCACTTTGCTGCTAAAATTCTAATCGAAATCCCTCAATCTAGAAATCTGGTCACTGCCTGTTTTTGAAGATCACAGCTGCAATGTGGATTTTACTGAGGGTCATAGGTCAAAGAAATTATTGCGAGAATTATCTTCTTGGACTGGGGTCATTGTAGTTATGTGGGATCAAAAATCAAGGGTTCAAAGTCGAAAACTTTGTCATTGGGCCGCAAACGGCTATTTTATCCATGTATCTAGGTAAGTTTGATATGACATGATGATAGAAAGCCTTGCTAAGTTCCTCAATTGATCATAATCTGCATGTCACAGCATGAGTCTGACTAGCACGATTCCATCTTGCTTCTTCACAGTGGTGGAGACTTTTGTTTGGTCCTTTATCATTTTGTCACTTGTTTTATCATTTTCTTTTTACTATAGGCCGCCCTGTTCGAAGCAAGATGCTCTTATCTGGCAATTCCTTGTTATACGCCCCGGTTAGTATGACGTCACAATTTGACACCCTAGGTTACGAAAACTTGTTCATGACTGTTTTTATGCAACTGTCAGGTGGTGGCTGGTCATGCTGGGCATAATTGGTGTTATATTCAGAGATAAAAATGTGCCGTCCTGAGAATTTGAATTTTAGTCAACCGTAGGCCTATATATACTCGTGTTATAAGCCCGTTCTATTGTTGTTTCACTAGAAATTAAACAATAGATGTCTCATGGAATATTGGTAGTGGCGACCCACTCACCTGCATCTCAGATTACACTGTTGAGCACACCCACGATGCCATACGATCGAGCTAAACCACGCCCCCAGGTCAATGCAGGTAAGCCAAGTCATTGTTCCAGTGATTGGTTGTACTGGGGCTCTGGGCGTGGCTATCGTAAACTGAAGACGAAAGCTTCGAATTTTTTCACATTTTCGGGCATTAGGTCAAATTGTCAAAAGGTATAAGCATTATTAGTAAATGGTTTTCCTTCCTAATTCAGGTAATTATTTTAAGATCAAGATCTTCAGAGGGGCAAACTCAATCGCCAAAGCCGCCGTATCACAGTGATCATGTGCGTGTGGGATGCCGAATTTTGTAATGCAGCTGTTTAATGTATCAACGACATTACCGCGCATGGCCTACTCGGCTACATGAGTTCATGGTTTAGGCATGTACTTAAAGCATTTTAAATAGATATTGAATACATGGGTTTTATGTGTGATTCATCAGGTGTAGGAAGTCGGGTGGGAGGTGGGGAATTGTCTACTATTCATGTGTGGGACGGGATTTTCAGTGTCATGGAGGATGAATGGGGTGGGCGGAGCTGAGGTGGGCCCTATGGAGATGAATTTTGTGAATCATCAAAATGGGTGGAAGTGTGGGTGGGTTTTGTTGTTACAGCTTCTGTATCACCCTTATCCATCCTGCTTAAAAAATATCAAATCTTGTAGCCTACTCCACCCCCCCTTTTGGATAAGGTCCAGTTTTTTTTTTGTTGGGTGTGTCAATTTCTAAATTAAATGTGTTTTCAATCCTGAAATGTGATGTAATGGTATGGCTAATTGTGGTATTAATTAAACCATTATATGCTAATAAAGACCTCTATGGGGGTCTATTCCATGACAATAAAAATAAAATGCCTCACCATTTTCTGATGCGGTCATTTAGTCAAACAATTACAACAAAATGCCTTCCCTCACTTTTAAGAGGCCTTAAGTTATCCCTTGCTTGAAAAGCCATGGGGATTTTGCAAAATCCTGCAGATTAATACGTCCGTGTGTGTTTATGTGTGTGTGTTTGTATGCGTGCGTGACACTGCGTGTTAGGTTTACTGGTTTGTGTTTCTCTTTGAAATTATAGTGAAATTCTCACCAGAGGGTATAGCTTAATCTTGTAGGTCATAAAATTGTAAAAAAGTTTATTTCTTGTCAAATATGTTTTGATAATATAAATAACAACAATTATCATTCAATAGGAATGGGAGTGAGGTTCCTTTTGCCATGGCCGTACAAATAGTTGTCAAATGTTGGATTGTCTTTCAGCTTAAAAAAATAGTTTGCTTATTTGTGTTTTGGTACCACCCCCCCCCCCAAAAAGAAAATATCTTGTTGTAAATAACAGCTCTCACTGGTGTTTGCTCCCTTGTAGGAAACCCCTTTTTTTTGTCATTTAAGTAATTTCCTTGCATGAAAAAATCGAATATTTGGTCAACATTTGCAGATGTACATTTTAGAACTTAAGTACAAGGTGTGGGGGGGTCCTATTGGACCCCAACTTGTGGTTTTTACGCTGCGCGCCCACCCCTCCCCCCCCCCCTGCAATAACGGGAGGAAAAACCCTTGGTCAATTAAGTGCTAATTAACCAGTGGCGACGTCTAAAATTGGATTTCTTGGCCCCCCTCACCTGGGCACTCGTTGGGGTTTTTTTTTATTAGTAGGAACCAGCGAAATAATTGGTTTTTGTACCATTTTTGGGTACCGATCCGAAATAAATTACCGTGGACATCATCATGGCGTTGATTCAGCGCAGTAAGATTCACGCAATATAGCGAGTATAAGTCATATATCGCTTTTTGCATCTTCCGGGTGACTCGCAAAGGTCTGTAAACTATGTAATATTTACTATTCTGAATATTAACTCAGTAGCAGAGCTTGAGAAACAATGAGTAATACAACTGAATAACGCTTGTGTGTGTGACAGTGCAGAGCTGGCATGTTGCTGAATTTGGAACATTTGCGCAGACGGTTTTCGAAACTTTCAGAATCACATTTAAGCATTGCGCTTGCGTGGTTGACCTGTAAATCTCGTGTATGGCATGAATAAGGCAAACAGGAATGCGACCGCCGAAAGTGTTTCCAAAAGTGGTTCGAACAGATTGTGGTCGAACCGCTGACCCATGGACGTCACAAAGATCGGGTGCATGTGAAAATTTCCATTTAGACGTGATTAGCGTTAATAAGTTCGGACTCTGCACACGTGTGAGATGGACACGTGCACGTTTAGGCTGGTGGACGGATCAGATGTCCTCCCATAAACATTGCAAATTTTGCAGAAACAGGTGGTAACACCTTTGACTTATTGTTAACTGTGTGTATGCTTTGGGAGGCAGTGCTCTTTATAATGAATCTACTTTCAAGTATATAAAAGGCAATTGGTAATTTTTTTTCTAGCTACAATAGAACGGGGCTTAAAACAAGAGTAGCTATAGAGAGTGATGCTATTCAAACTATATATATACTCTTGTTATAACTTAAGCCCCGTTCTATTGTTAAATTTCGAGTTGGAGAACAAGAGAACGGGGCTTATAACAAGAGTAAATATAGAGTTTGAATAGCATCATTCTATGTATTCCCACCGTCCGTAGGACAAAAAGGGGATTCTTTTGGGGGATATATTGTCCAGCAAAGAGGGGTCTAGTAGTTTTGGGGGGTTAAGAAGGTTAAGAATGAAGGAAACGAGTGAACGTGACGGGGCTGATAAAATCTCACGTTTTATTCCGTTTATACGAGTCCAATTGTCGGTGGGACGTGATTTCGAAACGAACTTATCCACAGAGCAATGTCATGTTAATTCCGACATCGAAGTGAAGATTTTTATAGGCCCGTTAAATTATATCTTTGTTTTCCCTCCAGAATTAATTAACTTATGTTTTGATGCGGGGAGGATCTCGATAATAAAACGGTTGATCTCATAAACCTATTCTGTTGGAAAAATATGCTCCTAAGTTTTTCCCCGTATTTATACGGTAGGTGGTCAATGCGGTGAACGGGGAGTATAAAATCTCATATTTTATTCAACAATTTAACATCCTCACCCAAGTAATAGCAAAAATAAAAGCACACTTATCAAAAAAGAGTATATTAGATCGAACATTGATCGTTTTCTTTTACGGAAAGGCCTATTGCGGCCAAAACAAAAGTTAAGGTACTTTTTTGAACAGCCATATTATTGAAAACCAAAGAGGCCCTTGGCGGGTGAGATCAGCATGAAATAGATTTTATGGAGATGGGTGTGCGGACGTGGCTTTATTCCGTTAATGTATATTGATTTAAAGTTAGAACAAAAGACACGACTTTTGTCGTGCCTCGGATTACATGGCGTCCGGCTCAGTCGCTCGTCTTGTAATACAGATGTTTCGGGTTCGATTCCCACTTCAAACACAAAAATGTGATTATATTTTTAATTAAGATTGAAATGGAAAATATCAGAGGAGTCCGCAGTTGCGATTATGTAGTTAACGGGGCCTATAAAATCTTCCCATTTATGAACATTCAAATTATTATAATATGCGAGTTATTCCGTTTACAAGATAATTTCAATTGGGAATGTTTGACCAAAAAAAAGAACGGAATAAAACGCAGAGCTTTATAAGCCCCGCCTCACTCGTTCATTCCTTTCTTAACCTTAGTTACCCCCCAAAACTACTAGACCCCTCTTTTGCTGGATCAATATATCCCCAAAAGAAACTCCCCTTTTTGTCCCACGGACGGGGGTAGAACTACTTAGAATGATGCTATTCAAACTCTATATATTACTCTTGTTATAAGCCCCGTTCTTATGTTTTCACTAGCATTAACAATAGAACGGGGCTTATAACAAGAGTAATATATAGAGATTTGATGCTATTCAAACTATATATATACTCTTGTTATATTATAAGCCCCGTTCTATTGTAAATTTCGAGTGAAGACAATAGAACGGGGCTTATAACAAGAGGAATATATAGAGTTTGAAGGCCATTCTATGTATTTCCACCCGATGTGGGCCTAGGCTATTATGGTGGTGTGACCCCCGATATACTACGTGCTTTAGTGTATGACTATGAGTGCGTCCATGCGTAACACTGGCACGGCGATATTCATGAATTGCTACCAAGATTTTCAGCGAAAGAACACTATAACTTGTTTTCAGTACCTAGGGTGGCAAATTGTGACGGGCAACTTTACTGGGCTTATAACAAGATTTTGCCCTTAATCTTTTCTTCCCCTCGTTAGTGCCAAAAGGGTCCCTAGCGAGACGTTTTTTTGAGTTCGGATCCCATAAACATCATTATTATGCGCTGTGGTTTCTCCAACCGACTTACGTGACCACAATCTTCTTAGCTTTTCTTGTGATGTGTTGATGTTTTGTCGGCAGAATCACTTAGGTCATTGAAAAATGACGATTTAAAAGTGAAAGTCCGCCCCAGTCAGACTTGATTTATCGCGGCCGTCGGACATTTTATTTTGTACCACACGGTGGACGGGGCTTGTCCCCCAATGAACTGCAGTTTGGGCATCATGCCTTATAATGCAATCGGCCCTATTTGAACCAGACAACAATGATAAAAGCGAAGGCCAGATGCATTTAATAATGCATGTACGACTCGTGCTAGAGTCTGACTCCTCACTCGTAGACTGAGATTGCACGGCCAATTTCTTCATCATCATGTACAACATCATGACATGTATGTTCACTGCATGTGTAGAGTCAGTTACTGCTGGTACTGGTACACATGTACAGTGGTATTCCCAAACAGTGACTCTTCTATAAAGAGTCGCACACACTGCATTGCAACTGAGACTGCTTGTACACGAATTGATTTTTTCATGAAGATTTATTAGACCACAAAGACAAGTGCACTTCTTAGCCCTGCTATTGCTAAAATTGGCACAGGCAATTCTCACTGTCCGCAGTCGTGTCATCAAATAGTAGCCACCTCTACAATTTAGCCGTTGGGGGTGTATCTCCCTTGAG
>JAMKCH010035705.1:0-14909 GCA_023653785.1 Ophioderma brevispina
ACATGCAGAAAACGAAATTCATAATCACAAATTGATTTCAAATTATACCATGGATTCTTGACCACACATCACGTATTAAATGTCAAAGTTGTGCTTTTCATACAGATGTCGTCCTCCAGAATCCAAGAGGGCAAAAAACGTTTGATTTTAATTGTCATGTTTCCTAAATATGGCGGATTAAAGAAACTGCGAATGATAACTTACCGATTGCACTCCAGAAGGAATACAGGCACAAAAAACAAAAGAAATGGCTTCAAAATAGCCGCTTAATGATTTGTATGGGTTCGCTAGGGTTTACCTAAATGTTTACCAGAGAAAATCGGAATGGTTGTTTGGACCGGAAAAGAGATAAGGTCAATGGAAGACAGTGGTCTTTGAAACATTCGGGAAATTCTGAGACATCCGAAATTTAATTCGAATGATAAATCAATTGGTTTACGTAAATCATGCCTAATTACACGTTTCACATTGCATGGCAAGCATAACACTATCAACAATGTGATGAAAAAGTATTTTCAAGGTTATCACGTGACATTTTTCTTGCCATTAAATTTCCAGAGTCCAACAGTGATCGACGTGCTCCCATCTTTTATTGACGTTATCTCATTCCCGGTCCATAAAGCCACTTCGATTTTTGCCTTAAACATTTACAGTAGACCCTAACAAACCCGTACAGTTCAATTACCGACTATTTTGCAGCCATTTTGACGTTTCTGTGCCCGTATTCCTTCTGGAGTACAATCGGCCAAGTTATCATTTTTTTAGCCCGCTATATTTAGGGATCATGACAATCAATTTAAACGTTTTTCGCGCTATTTGATTCTGGGAAACAGCACCTGTTTAAGAATCATAACTTTGACAATAACTACGTTATGTGTAGTCGAGAACTCCTTGTACAATTTTAAACCATTTTTCAAAGTAAATTGTTTTTTCTGCATGTTGCAATACTTTTGGCCAGTGTGTGTACTAACCAATGCTCAGCATACATAAACGGAATGTGTACACCTGATGTAATATCAGTGGGTCAACCTAAGGATTGAAATATTTCCCTGTGGTAAATTAA
Source organism: Ophioderma brevispina (assembly GCA_023653785.1). Classification (NCBI taxonomy): domain Eukaryota; kingdom Metazoa; phylum Echinodermata; class Ophiuroidea; order Amphilepidida; family Ophiodermatidae; genus Ophioderma; species Ophioderma brevispina. Next base: position 1,064 of record JAMKCH010035705.1, read on the forward strand.
AAGATTGATGTACAATCAAGGCTGCTTTTAAAATGTGAACTAGATTTAAAATTAGCTGTAATTCAAAACCGCATATCAATCTTACAAGTATATACAATCGAGCTATTAAAACTATGGTATTTGGTCCTTAAAAATAAGCTTAATGATCGAGAAGGCTCGTGTCGAAGCGCAATATTTCGATAATATTCACCACATTTGCATTTAATATAAGAATTAGATTAACCTGACATTTGAATGCTATTTCCTTTACTTTACCAATATATTACTTATACATGTTGTGTTCATCTTGTAGCCCCTTGATGGAAAAATGGGCATTATTTTGATCTTGACCTAAACACGGGAACAAAATGTAACTTGCATTTACACCATTCTCGAGTAAAAGGTGTACGGATAGTGCGCAGAAAACCTTGGAGCCAGATTCTTTTTAATATTTTAAGACCAAATTCAAAAATGGACTCCAAGGTTTTTCTAGCCCTTTGGATGCTTGATATCTTTGCAACATTTCATGTTGATTGGATCTTTCGTTGTTGAGTTCGTTCCCGTTCCCTAAAATTCAGACTTCCACCATTTGAGATATTGAGCAAAACTTATCCATAACGAAATGTGCTATTTATTTTATACCAAAAGCAATTAAAAGTTGAAACCTAACACTTCTATATCATGATTCTAATCTCGATTATATAGAAGACCCTGTTTTTCAATTTGAAAGACCCGCCCTTAAAAAGATGATTCCGAAATGAAGCATGCACTGTGATTATTTATTAGCGTCAAATGGCTCATCAAACATCTCCATTTCAGACTCCTCACATTTTTCATTAACTTCCTTAAGGCAGTTATCATTACACAACCTACCATGGAAAGGTCTCTACGTTACGTAACTCTAGACTCATGGTGGTAACTCAATACCTCACATCATAGTTGTTAACGATTGATATGTTTAACCAGTACTAGTTATACATTCAATATTTAGGGTTATACGGTTAAACTTGTGATCTTTGAGTTTATCCGATCTCACTCATTGACAGAGAAACTATTGGAATATGGATTCGGTCGTGCTGTAGAATCATTATAATTCAAGATGATCGGAAATTACTACTCCGAATATCAGTTTCATTTGCATTGTATTTATTTGGAAACGCATTTTCGTCAATACTTATAAAGCGTTAACCCTTCCATATTGAAGTCTAGTGCATTATTTTTAAAGCAATAATTAATGATTCGTTGAGTGGTATTTTTTTTTTTTTTTATAATTAAGTAACATGGACATGTTTCATTAAAATTGGGATGAAATTTTAATGAATTTAAAATGAAACTAAAGTGAGCTTTCCGAATACTACTAAATCAGGAAATATTAGAAGTTCAAGAATGTCCAATCGCCAAACGATAATTTTGGACAACAGAATGTGAGACAATATACCTTTTTATTACAATGCATCTGATCAAACAGGCCCCGAAACAGGCAGCCCTCCCTTCCCCGCATATCAATCCATAAAGGCCATAATGTATTGCGCAACGCTTTGCGACCTTTCAGTACCGCGTTGCGAACATTTCGGCAACGCGTTTTGCAAGAAAGTATCAACGCGTTGCGGCGTCGGCCATTAGAATGACGAATTTCTGTGACGTATTTCAAAAATTAGACGCACACCAACGCGTTGCAAGTATATAGCACGCGTTGTGGAAACTCACAACGCGTTGGGCAAGCCTTCACAACGCGTTGCAACCTTCACACGCGTTGCGAAGGTCAAAGCCATAAGGGGAGGGTCATAACGTATTGCCGCAACACATTGTGAGAAAGTAGCAACGCGTTACGACATTTTGGCAACGCGTTGCGGACCTTTGGCAAGCCGTTGCGACTTTCGGCAACGCGTTGCGTTGTCGGCCAATCAAAATCATACATTTCTGTTGACTATTTTCAAAAAATGATCCACAACGCGTTGCGAGCAATACTTTAATGACCCTTATGGCCTTCACCACGCGTCCGCAAGCATCACACAAGCGTTGGCGAGCTTCACAACACGTTGTAAACTTCACAACGCGTTGGGAATGCAATAAGGGTCATGACTATGCCGCAACGCGTTTGTTGAAGTTTTTGCAACGCGTTTGGCGAAGGTCGCAACGCTTGGGTGAAGATTTAATATTTTGAAATACGCACAGAAATTCATGATTTTGATTAGCTGACACCGGAACGCGGTGCCGAAATTTCGCAACGCGTTTGCCGTAATGTCGCACGCGGTTGTGACTTTTCTCACAACGCCTTCGGCCAATCCGGTATTACCCTTAGCTTTTGGGACCTTAGCACGCGTTGTGAACTTGCAACGCGTTGTGAAGCTCGCAACGCGTGTGAAGTTTGCAACGCGTTGCAAGTATCTAGGGCAACGCCGTGTGGGCTATTTTTTGAAATACGTCACAGAAATTCATGATTTTGATTGGCCGACTCGCAACGCGTTGCCGAAATGTTGCAACGCGTTGCTACTTTCTCGGCAACGCGTTGCAGCAATACGTTATTGCCTTTATAGACTGCTGCCCGCATATTAGACAACGTGGCTAATTACCTTGCCGGTCGTTTACGGAACGTTTCCAACATGCTAATTCTACTATTTACACAACGGAATACGTTTTTGTCCTCAAATCACGGAATTATGTTCTTAAACTCCGATTGAATTTGTGTACTTTTAAACATTGCTCTATTTCATTTTACTTCCATTTTGTAGCATTTTGTATACAAGATTATTGCGATACATACCCTAAAGGGAAGCAAATAATTGTGCAGCACTGATGGACATGAGGACTATATTTTACTTGCGAACGATTTTTTAATACAACGTAAATTTTTTGTAATTTTATAAGGCTTCCATTATTAAAATAACTCCCTCTTTTTTTGCGGTGAGGCGACGTGTGGTCCAGTGGTAAAGCACAGGACTCGTGATAATTAGACCGTTAAAATCGTGTCAACGTGTTTGTGGCCCCTGGGCAAGATACTTAAGGGGGGAGCCTAGTTCGAACCACACATTTCAAAAACTTGTTTTTTTCTCACTAATCAGAAGTAGTATCTCATGTGTTAGTGTTTGTATGCAGACCCTAAACCTTGTTGCATAAAATTAATTGCAAAATGTGGAACAGTACCCGTTCCCATGGTAACGGCCGCCAACGTGGATTGTAAAATTTGCGATTGTCAATACGGGAACAGTACTATCTCAAAAAAGTATTTATTCTATTTAGATGAAACAAAAATCATTTGGAGCTAGTCACTGAACCAAAATTTACCACATACTAGCATGGTAAGCAGGCTAAATGTCTGGTTACATCTGAAATAGCAGAAACAATAATTATGGTTTTGGTCAAAAGATCAAATGAACATGTTCCTAAGGCTTGAATTCAATAATGTTAGTTAATTGTGTGCTCCTAAAGATAGAGAAAAACAGTGAAAAAATGAAGTGCCTACCCCCTATGGTTCTTGAGATATGACTGTTCCCGTGGTGACAAATTGCTAAAAAACAAATATGGAGAAAAAACGCAATTAGGCTAAAGTCCGTTTTCAAGAGTTTTTTGACTTACACAAGTTCTTTAAAATCAATTAAATGTATATGTCAGAGGCTCCAGCCTAGTAGGATATTTCCTCCTTCCCATCAAGTTTATCATATAAATTTTTACGTCTTGACTGCTGCTTTACACATCTACTCTTCGGTGATTCTGGCGTGGCAGTCATGTGACCCATTGCCATGGTAATGACAGCCATCTTGGATTTAAAAATATCGCGATAACTCAAAAAGTATTCACCCTATTGAGATGAAACAAAAAGCAATTTGTAGCTGAGCCTTAAAGGAACAACTTTGTGTCAAAATATCAATTCTGAAAAAAATCCCCCTTTGAGACTAGGTTTCCCCCTTAATCTCAAATGGCTCGTCGACCCAAGCGAAATCTGGAGGAATATGAGGAATATTACAATCTAAGTGCTGATAGGCTTGTGCGCTTGTAAGGCATGTATTTAAGCAGCCACCTAGATGAAGCGAAATGATTGTGACGATTTCTTCAATGCGGCGAAATATTAATTGACAACAGCGCTTTGACCCTGATTACGGGGATAAAGCGCTATATAAAAACTGGTAAATATTATTATTAATTATTATTAGTATCGTACCAGTGACTGACTGACTGACTGACTCATTGTCGTCAAACTTTGACCCTATTATATTTATTTATTATAATGGTGCTGATTGAAATGTGGTACGTTTTCATATTGAAACTGTTTAACATATATAGTTGAGGAACTGCACAGTACAGGGAACCTAAGAAAATTATTAACCCTTGTCTTAAAAAGCCTTTTTTGTGGTAATATGATTTACCATTAGGGTGCTTACCACCTCCTCTGCATGGAATTCGTTATATGGCACTATAGTGCTTATGTTTCTTTTTTATACTAATGGATAGCTGTGGTCCTCCTCTTTCCACTCATACCGAAATACCTAGTATGGCGTCATAAAGTCCATTGTCAACCAATTAATTGTCATTTTCCACAGCAAATATGCGAAAAAGTAGGAATATGGGATTATGCGGTTTTAGCTCTAAATGATGGGAATTGACTATCAAGTTTTACATAATTATAGAGTTTTAGAGTGGGAGTGGTTGTCACCCCCCCCCCCCAACTTTCCACCGGTGCGCTAAAATGTCAAAATGACCGGAGAGCTATACTTTCATGTTTTCTGTCATTTTAGCGACAACAAATGGAGGGTAGTATCTTCAACAGGGTTAGTGTATGACGTCAAAGTTATTTTGTAAATAGACAAAATTTTAAAATTACAGATCCACTTCTGCTTGAAGAAAGTGAACAGCATGGCGGTTAGTTTGATGGTGGCGAAAGTGCATCTGCTTTGTTGAAAATCATTGGGGTAATTGAAGTTAGTGAACAGCTATGCCGTTGGCAATTGAAACTGTAGATTATAAAATAAGCATATCAATGATATAGTAAAACTTCAAAGGTAAATGAGGTGCAAGCTGCATATATTTGTATCGTTTTAAAAATGCCAAGGTCTCACTGTCTTCAAATTTTACCATTACTGTCATGCCTTATTTTATATATACACTGTTGCCCCTTTATGGATGATTCTTACAGTATGCACTGTTAAAAATAAACATGTAAAAAACAGCGTTTTGACTGGCAGCTGGTACTCACAACGTGGAGAACGTAAAATAACTGGAGCCCAAAAAAATACGAAACCAATGCAGGGAAAGTAAAATAACGGGGTGAAATCTATGCTTCAACGGTATTGTTGGTTTTTTGACTTGTTTAAACAATATTAAAACATTATTTCAATCTTTTGACCACGTTTTCACGTTGTAGCTATGACATCATACAAAAACGTGGTATTTACGTCACCACATGGTTGAAAAAGTTATATTTCAGGCAAACAATTTTAGAGGAAAAATGCAACAAACGAAGGGAAAACGTGAAGAAGTAAAACTTTAAACCAGTATATGGTAATGCACATATTCTTATGTCACCAATTACAAAATCATCATATGAGGAAACTTAACCCTCGCCTTACCAAGCCTTTTTTTGTAACACGGTTAACCAAGGGGGGGGGGTGGTTATCACCCCCCTCGAGAATTCGTTATAAAGCACCCGATGCTTATGATTTTGATACCAATAGATAGCTATTGTCCTCCTCTTTCCAATGATACCAAAATAAGTACCAACATACCTAGTATCGCGTCACAATGACGTCATCAAGTCCGCGAGTAGGCAAAATTGGCATTTTCCACAGAAATAGGCGACAATCAAATTTCGCGCTAAAAAGGTAGGAATATCGGATTTTCATGCGGTTTTCAGCTCTAAATGATGGCATTTGGCTAGTTTTACATAAACATAGAGTTTTAGAGCCATACTGTGCATACTATTGTCAAAAATGCACCATAAAATATCCTTGGGTGGCAAAAAAAAAAAAAAAAAAAAAAAAAAAAAAAAAAAAAAAAAAAAAAAAAAAAAAAAAAAAAAAAAAAAAAAAAAAAAAAAAAAAAAAAAAAAAAAAAGCCTGGAAAGGATGAAAGAACGATTACCTAGAAGCTTTTTACGACAGTTTTTGGCATTTTAGCGCCATACCGAGCGAAGTCATGGGGGGGGGGGCTGGTGCCTAATCCCCCCCCGGTAAGACGAGGGTTAATACATGCGACTACTTAGATTCGAACCAGGGCCTTAAAATTACAAGTCCTAAACCTTATCCACTACACTACATTACTTTACAGTATATCAGATGCTGAAATTAAATATATAGTACTACTCTTTTTTCAAATTAAACTTAATAATTATAATACAAAGAGCAGGAATCGAGTTCTACAAGATTTTTTTAAAACTACTTTTAATTAAAAGGGAAAATAAGATTTTGCGTTTATTAATGACGGTATTTAACACATTTTATTGGTTAAGGCGCGGCTTCCAGTGGGTTACTGACTGCATTCAGTCACGATGCATATAGTTTTTAATTAGCACTCTTACTCAAACTACTTTCATGAGCTACGCAAAGATATGACGGTTATGTTGTAAAGCAACCCTTACACAGTGATAATTGATCGGTCAATACAGCCCCATTGATAAGAGGTTGATGACCTTCACGGGTGGTCTGGGTCGCGAGCAGCCCACTTTATATCCAATTATACCTGATTGGGGCCTATGTTTATTCCTGACCTAATTGCCGGCCCTAAGTGAACCTGTTGCTTTTGCTATTAGATAACATTTTAAGAATTTGCATTATTGCTGTGGAAATGATTTTTAATCAAGAAAGTGTAATGAGAAAAAATCAGCACAGTTTTGAATATCGTATACAGATATGTCTGTTCACACTATATTTTATTTTTGAGGTATTTGGATAACCATGTACATGTACATTTGGAAATGGGTGGGGACTGTAAGGAATTACAAAGTGAAAGATAATTGACGAAAAAAAGAAAGAGTGAGTCTTAGCGCGTAGCAGGGTGATCTCAGGGGGAGGCATTCAACTTTTTAAGGGCGGTATGTGCGACTTCCGAACTCGGGGGTGGGTGGGACTTGGGAACTGATTTGTCTCTAAATTAGAGCCTTAGGGTAATTGTGCCTGGTGTTTTTAAATATTGAATTTCGTTCCTGGCATATTATTCGATAAAGTCTTCTTTGTCAAGTGATATTAACCAAAATCAACGTCAAAACTGAATTCCCTCTGTCACGCATTTTTGTGGAAATCCGCAACGCGACGAAACAAAAGTCATAACCCAAAACACAACAAATACGGTTTTTAAATCTGAAGTTCTGTACTTGTTTGAAAATGCTTGTACTTGAAATTTATAACAGTTTAAAATAAAATAACTTAGACGTAAGAAAGATATCCAATTATAAGATAGTACATCGTTGCAAAGATATAACATTAACAATATATAACTTAAAAATTCACATTTTACCGCATAGCTTTCTTTTTTTCAAGGAATTTCACAAGAAATTTGTCATCATGTGCTTTTTTTTAACTGATCAACAAAAATAAGGAAGAAAAAAGAAAATCTGGCAGTCAAGCGGCCGAAATAAATGGTCCACAAGCAATAAAAAGAAGCGCACACAGTTTTTTTTTTTGACAAAAATGCAATAGTGCTAGGGTTTTTGAGATACGTAAGAACCAGACCAACTTTTTTTTTTCTTTTGGGCGTAAACAGGTAATCTGAAATCTTTAAAACGATTAACCATTGTTTGCAACTGTTTAACAACCTTTTGGAGTTATTTTTGGCGTAATTTTTCTGAGAAAATCCTATCCTGTAAACAAAAAAAACATTTACAGTCCTGGTTTTAGGATACGATTGGAACGAACTTTTCTTTTCGGCCATTTTCGTGATTATTGTATATAATGTATTTATAGTTACTGATAAGATTAAATACCCACATATCTTTCCGGGCTGAGATCTATACCGTTAAGTATACATGTCTGTTAGCGGACAGTTCGCGACGCGATCTCCTGTCCTACCGCGCTGATATACACGTAGGTGCGTACATATAAAACTAACTTTCTTGGAACCTCTACACTCCTATTTTGTCTATTAAAATTCTCAAGATTAAAGTGATTTCGATTTCTTTTTTGGTCCAGCCACGAATTTTGTTATTATTTTCATCAGTGAAGATCAATTCTTAAATTAATATAGTGTCCCTACATTTCAAAAAGTGTGTTCAAAATGATCTGGTTTGCGGTGATTTATGTAATAATAATGGAGCAATACTCGGACCTACTGCCGTAATGGAAAAAATAAGTACCAGTAATTGAAATGATATGTTCTTGACCGTAAATACTAAATTAATGTGTGACAGTACATAGTTATTTCTAACAATTCAATGTTGAACGTAGATAATTAAAAAATGTATTAAAGATTTTTTAAACCAGCATTACTTCTAGACCTACTTCAAAAGCATATTCTTTGTGGGCGTTGCATACTGTAATAAACGTTTTATGAATATTTATTGGAGGAAACCGGATTTTTGTCACCGCCGGAATGGTGTAATGGGCCCATTGGTCCCCCCCCCCCCCCTCTGTCATTGTTTGCTACTGTACCTAAAGCCCAGTCCTCGTCCCAATCACACGATCCCGTGGGCTGCCGGCTCCGTTACCACTGAGCGTCGACTTTCCTCCCGGGCTTTGGCCTTTATCTCCAACGGTCTCACATAGGATCAGACTGCGTAGGAGTAGGTCCATAGTTTTTTAGGCCAGTCAAATAGAATGATGCTGCCTAACCCAACACTAATTGCAACATAATCCATTCCAACAGAAGTATTGGAGAATACCTGTTAAAACACATATTCAAAGTCTACTAAATCAAGGAGTGAACATATATTTTTAAGGGGAAGGTTTAACAACAGGGGTCAACATATGAAAAGTATTCAAAAAAAAACGCGTCTGAAAAGTTGTCAACTGTTCGTTATACATTTTCCGGGTTAAAAAAGGGTTATAGTTTGTTCATATCTGCACGGGTAGTTCAATAGTTATGAGTCACAAATAGGTTCAAGGTCACAATGGGGGTAAATTTCTTCAGATAGATCCTTTCGTTATAAAAAACTGGTGTGAAATTGTTCGTCTAAAATGGTACAGAACCCGAAAATATACTTGTTGCATCATCATCTACACAATATTTGTTGCATAATTGGCAATCCAAAATGTGACTGGGGCTACACAGGGTCTATGGGAGTCACTAGTCATAGCTCTCTTATTCTTAATGAAGTTCCAAAAAAATCTATTTACATTTCCTTATCTAGTGTGGGACAAATTTAACAGTTTACAACCAGTCCGAACAAAATCGGACCATTCTAGAAACATTTAACCCTATGAATGACCTGGAACTGTTTATTAGTCTATTTTACTAAACCTATAAACAGTCAAGATGTGCAAATATTACACTTGTTTTTAAACGCTTAGGATAGCCCGATAAATTGGTACATCATTTAAACAATTCGAACAATTTCTAATTTTGTACCCCTGTACAAACTTGCCCCCCCCTTATTTCATCATGTTCCACTAGGTTGAATTTTGGTAAACTTTTAAATATGATTATTTTTTGGACTATTTCACAGTATATTAACAAACACCAAATTGTTTCTGTGGCAATTTGTGTGGGGTCAAGCATAAAATTATTGTACTATTTGGGCTACTTTACATAAATTGTTTTTCCCACCCTCCTCCCGCCCCCCCCCCCCCCCCATTTGTTCTAAGAGGGAGGAACTTACCAGTTCTCTTTTTTTCTTGGCCAAAGGCGGCTCATTGCTTTATTTTGGCATTTATTTGATTTTTCATTCATTAATATGGCAAATTTTATCTTTACTGATACTGATGGGCGCGAGCCAGAAGTAACTGACTTCAGTCTCTGCAGATTATGCTCTATATATTAATTAGAGTCCTTATCAAATGTTTTGAGCTGACAAATAGCGGAATTAAAGGTATTTTCATTTAATTTAGTTCAGGCAATCCCAGAGGTTGACGACTTCAGATTTCTTGCACTCATTTACGCCTATTGCATTGATTAATTATTAATATTGCAATTTAGTCTCCCTAGAGTCTTAGATGTCTTCGAGCCTTAGAGTTAGCTGACTTCAGGTTCAACAGTTTTAAGTTAACATTCAAACAATGGTGTAGGCATCCCTTGAGGTATTGACTTAAGGGCCCTTTCACTAAGTTTGATGTTACAACTGTACCAATATTCTAATTGATCCCTGGTCTGTTGCGGGTAAGCCAGGCTAAATGTTTATTATTATCCGAAATTTATATGGTCAGGCTAATCTTTGCTACAATGATCCACTGGTGATATATATAATGATTAATGATGTATTAATTCTGGCTTTGCTAATTTAAATTCATTTGGTGTAAATTGGTTAAGGAAACTGTCTTCAATGCACAAGGGCCACATGCATCATAAGATTTTATTCTTTTTACCTATGTGTCTTGTGCATACTAAAATTTACATATGTGGGCTATACAGAAATTGGCATGTTGGCTTTACAGATGGCGTCACATCTATGATATGGGTTTATTAGGGGAAGCTGTCTCCGAGTCCCATGGTATTAAAATGAATTGTTCTCAACGCCAGGCTTAATCTTTGCTAAAATGGTTCTCTAAGTGATGATTGATATAATTATGTATTAATTTTTGGCTTTGCAGTAATTTAAATTCAGCTGAGTAACTTGTTGGCTAGAGGAAACTGTCTTCATGCCAAGGCATGCAATCATAAGAATTTATTATTTTACATATTGGCTTGTTCATACTAATTTTGCATATGTGCTTTACAGAAATTGCATGCTGGCTTTACAGATGGCTCATCTGTGGTATTGGTTTTATTAGGGGAAACTGTCTCCATGCCCATGGTGTTACAATAATTTAATCTACATAGCCATGCCATATGACAAACTAATGGTTGTCTGGAGAACCTGTTATGAATGAATTAAGGACTACGTCCTACGCACGATGTGATCCAATTGGCAAACCTTTGTCTTGTCCCATTCTTTGTCTGTGGACAATGTCACTGATCCATGTATATTGATTAAATTGTGTTAAAAGAATTTTTAAACCTGCTTTACTTCGAGACTACTTCAAAAGCTACATTCTCACCCTGATTCTGTGTGTGTTAAAATTGTATGTTATTGATAATATACTGTTGTTGACCCATGTGTATTGGTTATCAAGGCTAGCCGTGCATAGTGAGAGGCGGGTCTACATAATTAAGACCAATCAAGTTATTATTTGCGCTACCAACAGGAAAGCAAACATTTATTATCGGATCAATGTATTAACGCTTAGGGCAGCACTGCGTAGCGATGCAAATCAGACATTCAAACACTCGCTTCCAGAACTTAGATTTTATGGAGTGCTACGGGCAATTTTTTTGTCTCCTACTGAACGTTTATCCAAATTCCTAATAATCGTTACTGAATGCAGTCAGTAACCCACTGGAAGCCGCGCCTAAATGATCTTCATAGTTCATATACTTACATTAAAAACAAGTAAGTTACAAGAGAACGTAACATAACGGAAAATATAATAACGGTCAGCGTATAAACACTACTATTTGTCAAAATGTGTAGTATTATTTTCAAGCAACTGTTTATTTACATTTTTCTGCTTCCAAATTGTAATTTTATGATAGGTATAAATAATAAAGCGTGAAGATTATTGAATAACCGGGGTTTACCGTAATTTAAACGGTAAAGTCTTGTAAAATTATTAACATTTTTAACAGTGTGGCTAGTCTCTTCCGAACATTATCACCATGAACGTTTCCACAATTATAACCCTTACGAACCGTGTCCTTAGCCTGAAAGGAAGGGGGGGGAAGGGGTATTTGAACAGCAGATTTAAGGATGTTGTAACATTTTGTTCACATCGGTCAGTTCTACAGATAACACATTTTGGGTGATCTCATGCATCAGAATGTTCAATAGTACTGTTTTAAATGTCAACCAGCCGCTGATATCAAATATGGCTACCACTGGCATGACTCAGTGTGTCAAGACGTCGCGGCATTGTGTCCACAACGTTGTTTATGTCAATGGGCAGAGAGTCACATCTGGTGGTGCCAGACAGAAACATGAACGCCGCCCTGTACCTGGAAAACCACTGACTACCACATGCAAGAAGGGTTTATGCGTGCAATTTTCGGCTGCAAGACGACAACGCCACGACGCACAGGGCCGCTGTATTAAGACAATTTCTTGAGGCAGAGTGAGTGGAGCAGATACCATGGCCTGCTTGCTCCCCTGACATGAACCCTATCGAGCATACCTGGAATGCCTTAGGCCAAGCCATTAATGACAGGGACAATCTTCCTCAAATTCTACAGGAGTTAGCTCAGGCTCTGCCCATTGACATCATAAACAGCCTTGTGGACAGTATGCCGCGACGTCTTGACACACTGATTCATGCCAGGGGTGGCCATACTCGATATTAGTGACTGATTGACATTGAAAACAGTACTATTGGACAGTTCGATGCATGAAATCACCCAAAAATTGGTTATCTGTAAAACTGACTGATGTTAACAAAAATGTAACAACATCCTTAAATCTGCTGTTCAAATACCCCCATTTCCTTTCAGGCTAAGGACACGGTTCGCAAAGGATTAATTGTGGCCTAAGTTCATGGTCATATGTTTGGAAGAGACTGATAAATCAAGTCGTCGCCACATCACATACTGTCTCATCTGACATTTTTTACTTTTTTGAGATATTTTGCATATGTACTTATAATGTTATGGTCTTTACATGCACAAAGTTACAATCTTGAAAGTCTCCTAATTAGTGAGATATTAATTAAGAATTTTGATCAATAAGCTCAAAACTGCATATCGCGATTTCACATACTGTCGTATGTTTCATTTACACGTAATTTCAATAGGCGTATAAATAACACTGTTCGTAATACAAGACAAGAATTTTAGATGACCCTTTAACGCTTATTGTATTGAGATGCATCGATTTAAAACGACCTTAACCATCATAAACAAGGCTACTCGTAAGTAATCTAAAGGTTCAAATTTGACCAGCTATACACGTTCCTTGTGACTCTTGTAAATTTTTAAAGACAGGTGACTCTTTTCTGGGTCGTGTTGACAATGTGTCAATATTAATCATCCCAGACGATATAGTATTACCGTTAATATGCGGATATCAGTCTAGCTTCTAACATTTGCATTTCGGTATTCTAAACGTTCAAGAGTTACCTATTTAAACCCTGCGAACTTTGAACATATAAAAGATTCGTGATTTTAAAACGCTCCGCACTCAGGGTTTGGTTTCAATTCGCAGTATTCATTGAGGACCATTCTAAACTATATCATATAAGTTACAATATCAACCGTTAGGAGCCGGTAGTGTTCGTTTGCATGCAATTGGTAGTTCTCAGTAAAGTCAACGGTGTGTGTAATTTACCCCAAGGTCCCCTGTCAATATTCTATGTAATTAACGGGTATCTGGTCTTGTTTCAGACACGGAGGTGTTAAATTTGGGAAGTGTTATCCAATTCCATGTCGTAACACGAAGTAAGATGTATCCTCGCATCAAATCATTGAAGGTACTGGGCCTACTGGCGTGGGCTGTATCAAATTTTATCTTCTTTGATTGGTATTGAGGCTTAAATTACGATCCATTAAAACGACTACTATGCTATAGGATTAGACCAGGTGTTGCCATTACTTTGTATTAAGCAACATTACGGATATGAAGGATTTAGAAGGAATCGCCAGCCATTGATACTTGTTTGATATAGGAAATGTTCCTGAAGCCTTCCTGCAAATAACTGGTAACCGATAATGAAAGATGTAAGGTTATAGTCCATAAGCCAGTTTCTGTACGGGCCTTATAAAA
>JAMKCH010035706.1:0-15481 GCA_023653785.1 Ophioderma brevispina
GCCGGAATTGAAAGGCATAATATTGCTTTAATATGGTTTTATTGGCAGATCTCCCTGTGTAGAACAGTTAATAAAATAACGGTTGACAATGTGTAAATAACCACTGTTGTGATTTGGAAATAACAATTTTTGGGGGACTGCTCAATAAATGATTGAGTACTATATTCCATGCTACTATGGACATACGGACGAACTATACTGCATATCTGCGTGCATTTCAACATCCATCGGAAGTGCACAAGTGTCCGCATATACGCGGAGATGCAAATATCCGCGTGCACTTCCGCAACCATGCGGAAATGCAAATGCCGCTTGCACTTCCCATTGCACGAGGGCGGACATTGCACTTCCGCATCCACGCGGATTTTTGCAGTTCCGCTGCGGAGTGCAAGCGGATCTTTGCACTTCCGCCTCTTCGCTGATATTTACACTTCCGCATGCGGAACTGTAAAGAGCACGCGGAAATTTGCACTTCTGCATATATGCGGAAGTGCACGCGGGCATTTGCAGTTCCGCATGCTTGCGGAAGTGCACGCGGCCATTTGCACTTCCGCAGGCGGAAGTGCAAGCGGAGATTTGCAGTAACGCATGCGGAAGTGCAAAGATAAACGGTCCAAAAAAAAGCTTCGAAACGTCCAATCTATTTCCCTAGGGATAATAGCACGCGTTCATAGGAATCAGCCAATGAAATAGCGCGATTATGTTCATGAATTATGCATGCGATGTAATAATAGACTATCTTTCTTAAAACGCTTGAGCTTGTTTATGCAATGCATTAGTTCCAGCCATGTGGTAGGAGACGATATATACTGTACAGCGCGTACATGTCACGCGATTGCTATGGGCTGTTGGGCCAACAAAGTCACATAATAATACGGGACATAGGATTTAAAAGCTGGATAGGTTGTTGGATTAAACTACAATAATTTTAAAATATGCATACTAAAGCAGCTTCTTTTTTTTTTAAATGTTAAAGGAATGAGAATAAAGGTATTGTTTTTAGCCTCTGCCATGGACTTATGTCAGTATTATTTTAACGTAAAAAACCTTGCTATGCCTCAATGTTCTACTTTTAAAAAACATCTTGCCTGTGTCATATGACATGATCAAGAAAAACACGAGAGGGATAAAACAATTTCATTTTCGATATCGCTAACACATAAGGGTCTGAATTCATTTCTGTATAATGAAGACAGTCACATAAACAACCATTCAAAAAGAAGTCCAAAATTATTTGAGAATGAATTTTGAATTTTAGAAATTGGTTTTATACATTACGTTCCAGGAAAATGAATTGGGTTAAGAATTGAGTTTGTGTATGAATTTGCCCTCGGGCTAACAAGCATTCATACCCATAAATCCAATTCACAAACCCCTAATTTGAAGGTTACTAAGTCCAAAACAAATGCCTCAAGCCTGTGTACAGTTCAGAACACTTGCCATGTTAACCAATCCTGATACACACAACATGTACAGTGAATGGTATAACTCCTTTGTGACGTATGGCAATTGAAAAAATCTTGTGGTAACAGCGATTTTTTGTACAGATTACACAAACCCTACTTTGCGGTACTGGTCAAAACAAAGCCTCAACAAGCCTGTGTATAGTACAGAAACACTGGCCATGTTAACCAATTGATACATCACAACGTGTCCAGGGAATGGTGTGAATACTTTTGTGACCTATGGCAATTGAAAAAATCTTTGCGTAACCAGCATATTTTTGTACAGATAGGCCCCCCAAAAAACAAGTTTTGTTTTTTTAGAAAAATGCTAATACGGAAATTCAGGAATTTTTAAAATTTTTTATTGCATTTTTCCCCCACTTTTTTCATTTTTTTCTTATTAATTAAAACATTTCAAGTGAGTACAAAACCTAAAAAAAAAAGACCAATTTAAAATAATGCAAAATTAATTTTTGCAAATTTTAACTTGACTTGTTTTTTTTTTCTGGCCTTACGTGTGACCTTTTTGTTAATTTTGTCCCTTTTTTATTTCGCAGACATTATCCTACCATGCAACTGCGCCACAGGAAGAAGTGTGAGAATAAAGGTAAGGATAAGTAAAGATAAGTCACCAGAAATGAGAAATTAACTTAGGGAACAATATAGGTAAAATATTATATTATATCATGAACGTTTCTCAGTTGGTGTATCAGTACATTGTTTTTTCTGGTCAATATCATACCATACCAGTTATTTGTCATGAGATTTAGTGCATAGACAGAAATGCCAATCTTCCGATTTAATCGGAAGGGAAATCCGATTTTTTTAAATTTCGGGATTAAGATCCGAGTTTCTATATTTTCAGATTTTTTTACTTTTTCCGATTTTTGTTTGATCGTAGATTGAGATTTTAACGGAATTCTTGTTTATATAATTCTGATTCTCAGACTCTGATGCACTCAAAAGTACATCGGAACATCGGATATTAAATAGGTTGGCGTTAAATCGCGATTTTGGATTAAGAGACTAGCATTAAATGCAAAGCATATCACCCTGGCATGCAAGCTTGCTCTATCGGAAAAAATACTGACGATGCAGACAAAATGAACATGCAATTGAATTTACAGACCTTGGAAAACAATTTAAAAGACATCGAGAAGTAAAGGACACGTTTCAATAGCGTTTACTCAAAGAGAAAGGCGATACTTTGCCCGTGTACATAGGAAGACACACGTTATTGGGTAGGTTGTAAACAGTGTTAAGTTTGGGGGGGGGGATGGCAAGTTTCAAAATTTTGATCCATTGCTGCAATTTTGAAGGCTGATTGCATGGTTGCAATGGGCGTAGTAGCTATCACTTGATGCAAGGAAATGAATGCCAAAGGAAAAAGCCCAAAGCGTGTCTTGTATCAATAATCATTTATGTTTACTTTGGCCTTTTAATACCTGAAAGTTGAGTTGATCAAACAAGCATGAATAGTCGTGAGATGATTGGAGTCCAGAACTAAGGTTTAGCCCCAATTCTTCCACATTTACAGTTAATTTTACTCATTTTGGATTGAATTTTACTCTCACGAAATGCGTCTTTCCAGGATAGCTCTTAATGTGCAGAAACCCTCTGGCTTCGAGGGGCTTCACCCCCTCGACCCCCACCGGGCGTTGCCTCCGGGAACCGCCCACCAGGGGCCCTTAACGGGCCCCTGGTACCCCCGGCCGCTATGGGGCTATGACTCCGGTCCCTCGCTCCCTCCGTTCGTATTTTCAGATTTTTTTTTTCAACTCCCATTGGGCATCTTCTGCATAGAGCTTTAAGGGGAAGTCCTCTTTTGGTCTATACACTGGCACGCTTGACTTTTGACCATAGGGGTCGTAGGTCTCAGGCCAGTCAGTGATATTTTTGGATGTTGGATGGGTTAATCTACCATTGCCTGATGGTTCATTCTCATTTCTTTCGCCAATGGCTCTCGATGATAAAGAGATCCATTGATATCCAAGAACATCACCAGGCACGTGGATTTGTTCAGAAAGTTTACCATCGCAAGTTTACCCACAAATTGTTTTTTGGCACATTTTTCATATGGGCTTCAAAAATAGTGTGGGTTCAGGTATGTTTGTAGTTCCTATGAATGAGTGTCATATTTTTATTAAATAAGGAACTTTGACCTCGGCAAACAAGATGGAACAATCCATCTTTCAACTTGTAGTCATGTTTGGACCACACCATTTAAAGATGGATTAGTCCACCTCACTTGCTTGGAAATCATCTTTAAACTCTGGTCATGTTTTAATTGTTGTACATAAATATGGGTTGTTCCATTTCACTGCCTTGGACAATCCAACTTTGGTTTGATTTTTGGCTAATAAAAATGTATTCTTTTTCAACTTGCCCCTGGAACAATCTTCCTCACTCCCATTTTAGGTCCAGGACTAAAGTTATCTCTTTTTATGAATACAGGGTGATGTCTTCCCCATTTTTGTGTCGCCTGAACACATGTTTCACGAGGCACAGACTAGTCCAATTTCGTGTGTTCCGTATTTCCCGTCCCATCCGTATGACTCCGTTAACCTTTTTAAAATGCTCTGTTGGCTAAACGCTATGTCCAATTTACTTCATTATTAGGTTGTTGAGAATCTTCCGTCCTAGATATATACACATGCTGGAAAACCCATACAAACAACACTTCTCAATAATCTAGGCTCTCTCGAACCTTTGGTGGTCCAACTACTTCCACCACTTTGGATCAATCCCTTTTAACTTTCATTGAATTTTAAAACATAAATCATTCCTAATGCGTTTATATCGGCCCCTGGTAACGAGACCGTTAAGTCCGCATGCGCCACGAACGCCCTAGGCTAAACCCTTCTTGGTATTCATCACTGGCCCGCCATGTTCATGAATAATACGGCATAATGCCGCGCACCGCGGGGGGCCAAGGATTCAGGCTAATTAACTTTACCCCTGAAGTAGCAGTGTTTGCAGAACGATTTTCCAGCTCATGCATTTTTGTTGTTGATGTCAAGGACGCTTTTGTTTGTATTACCAAGCGAGATGGCTAAATCTTCTTGTTGTAGTAGATTTGCAAACTATAAATGAAGAACCCTGCAGAACTGATGAACGCAAAGATAGCGCTCACACCAGAAGGAAGTTACCTCTGTTGGAGTGAAGATTTTTCGGTCTTATTTTAAGGATAAATCGCTGGATCCAAATTTGAACAGTACAGCACAAGCAACTCGCAGAAGTCTTGAAGCAATTTTTTGTTGAAGTCCGCCGTGAAGATGGCGATAACTAACAATACCGGATCATCTTTTATCATCAGATCGGCGATAACCGTCTCTAAGAGTTGATGGACAGGTGATAATCCTTTTGACAGACCAGTATTTCCCAAGCTAATTTTAACTTTCAATGTCCAAGGCTGCAAATTTGAAACGTGAAGGATATGTTTCACCAGAGCTTATCCACCATTGATGAGAAGGATGTTAACAAGTTGTATCAGTCTGGCGTTTTTGACCAAGATACACCTTCTGGCTTGCAGAGTAAGTATGGTTTGAGTTGCTGTTTTACATTTGGGCAGGCGAGTCAGAGAGAATTGAGAAAGTTAGAAAGGATCATTTGCGATAGCAGAGGGGGGGGACAGCAAAGGAAGGCGTTATGTGTATCAACTAAAGATGAAATGACAAGAAAATAAGAGAAGATAATATGAAGTCCAAATATATTGAGGAATGATGTATGCTACCGGTGGGGATAAATGTCCCGTGGCATCCCTTTGAAAAAGTAACATCCTCCTATTAAACCCCAACCAATGTGCTTTCAAGCACCGTTGAATTCTGCACCATGTGATTCAGAGTCTGAGAAGCCGTGGTACAATATGGCCCCAGTAGGGGAGAAAACACTTGGAAACATGATGTCAAAGCGCTCTGTCGCAGCCGATTTGTCTCGTTGTTACACCAACCATATCCGCACACTTGCATCACTGTGCTGGATAAGATGTTTTGCCTCCCGAGAAATCTGTAACTCACAGGTCAATCGCAATGAGAAAGCATGCGCCCATCTGTAGGCCGGCCAATGATGCCCAAGAAAAAAAATTTTATCTTATGCCCGTCAGCTTCAATCGTCGTGAAGTGATCAATCGGAAGTGAATAGATCCATCAACATCTGGAGTCGGCACTGCTTTCTCAAAAACCACTTGTTCCTCTGGATACCAATCTCAACTTCGGAGGTATCGGGACGGAAGTTGTACCTCAGTTTGAAATTGAAATGCCAACAGCCCAATTTTGAGTATCTCACAGCTGGAAACGCTTGGAGAACTTACCGTAGGTGTACTTCAACCAGCCTCTCACCTCAACCATTTGTGCCAATCTCGTGCAATCTATTCCGCATACTTCGCGAGGAATTCAGAGGCAAGTTCAGCCTATGGCACAACAGCCCCTTCACGTTCCATAACTGGTAGGTGACAATAATTACAACTACAACACTAAGAAAATAAGAAAATTGACTGACTATGTTGTGTTCAAACTTTTTTCGTGGTTTGGCATTTTGAGCTTGACTTGAGTTAAAACTTGGACTTGACTTTTTAAAGGTGTTTGATGTTGGATATTGCCTTTTGAACTTGAACGGTACAGGTTGGCTTTAAAAAGCATTACTTACCGTTGGAAATCATCTACATTGGGCAGCTTTTCGACATGACGTAACAGTAATCTCATTTGACTTGGGTACTTAATTCATAGTTTTCTTATCAAAAGTTTTAAAAAAAAATGTGTATATTAAATAGACCCAAGATTCTCAAAACAACTAATTGATAAAATTAATTCTAGTGTTCGTCCATCCCAATTAGTGGTCTCGCTATGAGTTATAAAAATATTTTTATCAACTCATAGCTCTACCAATAATTTGGGTATTTGACTCAAGAATCCAATTTTTACCAAACTTGATAGGATGATAGAGTGGAGGTGCCGCAATATTAGTTGTAGCTTTTGCTGGCATTATTGTCATATTCATGATTTTATTAGCTTTATTTGCATATTTTTTCAAGACATTTCATTAAAGTCTGTGGAAATCTCTGCAGCAAACGCTAAGCCCGGGTTACTTCAAACTGGTAGGCTGGATATGGTAGGTGTGCGTAGTGTTTCTGCTTTTATTGCATGAATTTATCATGAATTTTGATCATGAATTTTTTAATTAGCTTATTTGCATATATATTGGTAAATAAACGTTGTGGTTTGTTTTGTTTGTGGGTTGTTGTCCGGCTAATCGTTTCGCTGTCCTTTAACATACGATATTAAATTTTGGTTTGGTGGTAGAGTTTCATCGTACGAGTTTTTGTGGTCACATTTCCGAGGGGTCAATTTTGGGTCAAGGTCTCAGGGTCGTTATCGGGTAACTTGCCCGCTTTGGACGTATGGGATATGATTTTTGGTTGGTTGTAGAGTTTCGCCGTACGAGTGTTGTGTCACATTTCGAGGGGTCATTTTGGGGGGTCCAAGGTCATCCAGGGGTCTTTATCGGGTAACGTTGGCCGGCTTTGACGTAGGAATATGAGTTTTTGTATGGGTGGTAAGTTTCACTGTACCTTGTCACGTCTTCGAGGGTACCATTTGGGTCAAAGGTCATCCAGGGGTGATCGGGTAACTGGGCCGTGCTCTGACGTATGGATGAGTTTTTTGGTAGGGTGGTAGAGTTTTTGCAACAAGTTTCTGATCATGTTTTCGAGGGGTCATTTGGGGGTCAAGATCCTCCAGGGGGTCATTATTGGGTACTTGGCATGCTTTTGACGTATGGATCTGAATTTTGGTATGGTGGTAGAGCTTTGCCGTACGAGTTTTGTGGTCATGTTTCGAGGGTCAGTTGGGTCAACGGTCATCGCGCCCTGGTCACTATTAGGTGGATACATACCGTGATTTCTGCAAACATTCCAGTACACTCATCTAGCTGGTATACTCATCTAGCGGAGCCCTGTGCGCAGTGCGGGCTCCCTGCTAGTTTTTCATAAATTTGGTTAAACTTTTCAAACATGCTTTGGCTGGCTAAACACTATGCCAGATTTACTTCACACTGGGTAATTTTGTATAACACTTTTCTTCAGTGCATTTGTCCCTTTCTAAACATTTCCAAACTTCATCATAAAACAAGTGATTGCGCAACCAGGCGACACTTGTGTTCGAGAACCGACTTGTTTCCCTTGAACTGTTCCACATCATTATTAATTTTTCTTGTTACTTTTCAAAAAGAAATTTTGGCATTAACTACCAGTAGCTGAATCAGCCTACACGAATTCACTTCCAGTGATTCTCATTGGACGAGGATCAAACGCTAGTGGCGGCATTACGCATGTGTCATTGACCTGGACTCATCAACCGCTATCGCTCAAACTATGAGGTGGATAATTCAGTGTGGTTGCTTATTGTTCACATCATTAAAAGATTTCAACATTCTATTCATTATTGAAGGATAACATTTTTGCATGATCCTAACCTGAAGATCAATTGCATTAAGGTGCTTGTTCCGATTTTGTCTATCATGTCACTACTTGATATGAACCTAGAACCTTGTACACACTGACCATCTATTATCGTTGGAAACAAACTTGCGGGTTGATGCTAGACTCGATAATGCAAGTGCAACGCCCTATTCACTAATGTGCTAATTTGATTGTTAACTATAAGAACGGTACTTTTGTCCCCGCCGAACGAATCCCCGCCGAACGAAGTTCGGGAGGGCTCCGTCCGTATGTCCGTCCGTATGTCCGTCCGTATGTCCGTCACTTGTCCGTGATAAAAATGTTAACCCTGGAACTTTGGCATATCTTTTTTTCTGGATTTGCTAGAGGAGCCCAACTTTTGGTATATTGTAAGAGGGGATACCACCTACTCACCATGTTAATTCATTCCCCAGGGTCCCCCCCTGGGTCTGTCAGGGGTAGGGAAAAAGGTCACTATTGCAACAAAAATGTCAACATTGTGTCCAATTTTTCTGGAGTTCTGTAAGGTCTACGATGATGTACTTTGGTGGAAAGAAGCATGTTGATGAGTTCTCACTGATTAGAGTTGGGTGTAAATTATGCTAATTAGTATCTAATTTGCATCTTTATGAATTTTCCCCGCAAGGCCTGGAACAAGTTTACTGGAGTTCTGTAAGGTGTATAATGATGTAACTTTGTGGAAGGAAGTGGGCTGAGAAGTTCTCGACCTGATTAGATTTTGGCGAATTTTTTTTAGTGCTAGTTGTTACATGTGGGACATTCTTTTGGGTTCCAGCCTTTTACATGTCTTGGAAAATGTGAAATATTAAAATTCAAATGTTTCGCCGCTTTCCCCAGACCCTGTATGGGTCCGCAAAGTTAAAATGTAATCACATGATTTTTTCAAAAATAGTGTTGCCACATGGAGTACATTACATATTTACTAATTAGTGAAAATTCAGAGTTTGGCATGCTGATTTTCCGATATCTTGAGTCATTTTCTTGAGTAGCCATTATTTTTGGCGAGCTATGTGGCCAAAATTAAGGGTGGGCCTTGTTCCCGTTTATTTGTCATTTAGTAGATCGCGATTCGGCGGGGACTATTTTACGCATCGCGTAAATACGAGTTCGCCTTGTTTATCTGTAACTTGAAAGAAATGGATTTTGAAGCTGAAATTCAGACGACAATGAGAAAATACGGCCTTTCATTCTGATATCAAATTTGATATACATTCCGGGTTACTAAGGTGGGTCACCAAATACTAATCCGGAACAAGCACCTTTAAAAAAGATTTAACCATTCTTAGATGTAAACCAGAATTTTTCAGTGAATTAAAAACACTATCAGTTATTAACGAAAGATAAAAATATTTCAAATTTGCAAGAATCCTTAAATGAAGCATAATATTAGAATTCCTATTAGTATTTTTTTCCAACTGAAAAATTTGGCAGAAATGAGAAAACATTAATTGTTCGAAGATTATGAACCTCCATTCAAATATGTGTTGTGTAAGTGTCTGTCGACAATAAGGACTACTAATTCGATTTTTCCTTTTTAGGTTGCATTTGATCTTATCACTTGAAGGAAGTAATATAGGATACCTATGCTTGTTCCAGAATGCCCAAAATCTTTTTTTTTTTATGAATTTTTTATTTTATGATTACCAAATCATTGATAGTTGCCTTTAAAGAAAAATGTGTTGTAAGGCATCCTGTGTATAAAATTAGATGTGCGACTTCTTGATTGGTTCACGCCTCTAAAATATGTCAAATATGTCGTTGGTGCAAAGATCTACAAGTCCATTTCTGTAAGACAATTTTGATCTTATTATCCCCACCTTACAGCCTATTTCTTTCTTCCTTAATGGTTATGTTTCATTTTGTTTGGGCAGTGCATATAATACATATCACCAGAAGGTATTTGAGTCAATCCACAATTCACCAGTTTTTTGGGAAATTTTCACTTCAATAAGGTCATGTGATCCCACAAAAATCCTATTCTTAACACTCAAAAACCATGACCCAACTCTCTGGAATCAATTCCACTTACTCATTAGGTCAGCCCCTCACAGCGCATTCCTTTCGAACAAGGTTTTAAAAACTTTCCTGTACTAAATGGTGTTTGTACTTTCTGTTGTGTTGTTTCATGTATCCTTTCATTTATTTATTTGTGTTCTTTGTGAAGCGCAATGATAACTTCCTGGAATTGCCGCTATAAAGCACGTTATTATTATTGAATACTTTTTACACTCATTTGTAGCTGACACAGGCCCAAGTACTTAGGTTAATTATTTAGCAGGATCATGAAATTTCTGAACAATTTTTATCCCTAATTACTGACATGCATAATTTAGTACAGTATAGGCACATGGCAATGATTCATGGATTATTCAAAACACCCTCTGAGAATACACGAATCCGACGGCGACTATTATCGCCCCCACGTCCGTGGGCGCCGCACTCAGGTGGTAGAGTTTTCACTGTACAAATTTGTCACGTCTTCGAGGGCCATTTTGGGGTCAAAGGTCATCCGAGGGGTTATCGGTAACTGGGGCGTGCTCTGACGTATTGGATCAAAAAAAGGGTTTTTTGGTATGGTGGTAGAGTTTTGCCATACAAGTTTCGTGATCATGTTTTCGAGGGGTCATTTGGGGGGTCAAAGATCATCCAGGGTCATTATTGGGTACTTGGCCATGCTTTGACGTATGGATATGAATTTTGGTTATGGTGTAGAGCTGTGCCGACGAGTTTTGTTGGTATGTTTTCGAGGGGTCATTTTGGGGTCAACGGTCATAGCGCCCTGGGCACTAATTAGGTGGAATACAGTACCATTGATTTCTGACAACATTCCGTACACTCATCTAGCGAGGTATACTCATCTAGCGGAGCCTTCGCGCAGTGCGGGCTCCCTGCTAGTTTTTCATAAAATTTGGTTAAACTTTTCAAACATACTTTGCTGGCTAAACACTATCTCTGATTTTACTTCACACTAGGTCATTTTGTATAACACGTTTCCTCCATTGTCATTTGTTCTTTCTAATCATCATTTCCAAACTCATCATAAAAGCAAGTGATTGCCAAGCCGGCGACACTTGTGGTTCGAGAACCGCCTTGTTTCCCTTGAACTGTTTTCCATCATTATTAATTTTTCTGTAATTTTCCAGAAATTGGGCAGTACCTACCATAGCGAAATCAGCCTACACGATTCTACTTCATGATTTCTCATTGGACGGAGGACCAACGCTAGTGGCGGCATACGCATGTTCAATGGTAACTGACCTCATCAACCGCTACGCATCAACTATGAGGTGGGAATAAATTTTACTAGTTGTGGTTGCTTATTTTGTACATCATATTAAAGCTTTCAACCAATTCTATTCATTGGATTGAGGCAACATTTTTGCACACAGATCCTAACGCTGAAGATCAATTGCCCTTAAAGGTGCTTGTTCCGATTTTGTCTATCATGTTCACTCTTGAATCTGAGAACCTGACACTTGGACAACACTGACCATCTAGTATAGTGGGAAAAAACTTGGGTTTTGATGCTAGACGCGAGATGCAGAGTGCAACGCCCTAATCACTAATGTGCTATATTGATGGTTAACTATAAGAACGGTACTTTTGTCCCCGCCGAACGCAGTTCGGGAGGGGACTAAAAATGGGCTCCGTCCGTATGTCCGGCCGTCCGTATGTCCGTCCGTTCGTATGTCTGTATGTCCGAATGTCTGTGATAAAAATGTTAACCCTGGAACATTTGGGCATATCTTTTTTTCTGGATGTGCTAGAGTAGCCAAACTTGTTATATTGTAGGAAGGGGATACCACCTACTCATCATGTCATCATTCCCCCAGGGTCCTCCCCGGTCTGTCAGGGGGTAGGGGAAAAGTCAATATTGGCACAGAAAATGTCAACATTGTGTACAATTTATCTGGAGTTCTGTCAGGCTACGATGATGTAACACGGTGGAAAGAAGCAGGTTGATGAGTTCTCAACCTATTAGCGTTTGGGTGTACAATATTGCTAATTAGTATCTATTTGCATAATTTTATGAACTTTTCCCGCAAGGCCTGGGAACAAGTTTTCTGGAGTTCTGTAAGGGGTAGAATGAGTGTAACTTGGTGGAAGAAGTGGGCTGAGAAGTTCTCGACCTGATATAGATTTTGGGCGAATTTTTTTTAGTTCTAGTTGTACATGTGGGTATTCTTTGGGTGCCAGCCTGTTTACATTTCTTGGGAAAATGTGAAAATATGTAAAATTCAATGTTTCGTCCGCTTTCCAGACCCTGTATGGGATCCCAAATTTAAATGGACTCACTGATTTTTTTTCAAAAATAGTGTTGCCATTGAGTAAATTATCATATTTTTACTAAATTTAGTGAATTTTAGGGATTTTTTGCATGCTGAATGTTAAGTATCTTGAGTTCATTGCTTGAGTAGCCATTATTTTTGGCGAGCTAGTGATGGCCAAAAGTAAGGGTGGACTGGTGCAGTTTTAGTTGTCATATATCGCGATATTCGGCGGGCACATATTTTACGCATCGCGTAGCTAATACGAGTTGTTCGCCTTGTTTATCTGTATCTGCGAAAGATAAAACAGGATTGAAAGCTGAAATTTCAGGACGACCATGAGAATGAGAAAATACGGCCGTTCATCAGATATCAAAATTTGATACTACATCCGGTAAATAAGGTGTGGTCCCAAATACTATCGAACAAGCACCTTAAAAAAGATTTAATCATTCTTAGATGTAAACCAGGAATGTTTCAGTGTTACATTAAAAACCACTATCAGTGATTCAACGCAAAGAGTAAAATATCTAAAAAATTGCAAATAGCTTAAAGTGAAGCATAAATATGTAGAATTCCTATATAAGTATTTTTTTCAACTGAAATGCCAGAAAGGAAGAAAAACATTAATTTTACGAAATATGAACCTCCATTCAAATATGTGTTGTAGTAATTAAGTGTCTGTACGGACAATAATGACTAAATATTCGATTTTGCCCTTATTAGGTGGCATGATTGATCACTTATAGAGTATATTAGAGATACCTATGCTTGTTCACAGACATGCAAAAATCTTTTTTTTTTATGAATTTTTTATTTTATGATTACCAAATCATTGATAGTGCTTTAAAGAACAATGTGTGTACAGGCCATACTGTGTATAAAATTAGAGAGTGCGACTTATTGAATTGTCACAGCACTCTTTAAAATATGTCAAAATATGTCGTATGGGCAAAGATATACAGTCCAATTTCTGTAAGACCATTTTTATGCATTATCCAACCGTACAGCCTATTCTTTCTTCTTCATGGTTTATTTTTCATTTTGTTCTTGGCAGTGCATATAATACATATCACCAGAAGGTATATGAGTCAATCCCACATTGCACCAAGTTTTGGGAAAATTTCACTTCAATAAGTCATGTGATCCCACAAAACTCCCTATCTTAACACATAAAAACAGACCCAACTCTCTGGAATCAATTACCACTTACCATTAGGTCAGCCCCCACAGCTCAGTCTTTCGAACAAGGTTTTAAAAACTTACCTGTATAAATTGTGTTGTACTTTCTGTTAGTTGTTTCAGTATCATTGTCATTATATTTATTTGTTCTTTGTGAAGCGCAATGATCATTTTCTGGAATGCGCTATAAACACGTTATTATTATATTGACTTTTACAGCATTTAGCTGACAAAGCAACAAGTCTTAGGTAACATTTTAGCATGATCATGAATTCTGAACACTTTTTATCCTAAAGTACTGATATGCATTAATTTAGTACAGATAGCAACATTGCAATGATTCTGGGATAGTTCAAAAACCACATCTGAGCTATACACCACGAATCCGACGGCGGGTATTATCGCCTACAGCATGTGGGCGGCGCCCCCACCATCCGCCATGACTGGGGGGAATCTTTTGCATTTCTCGTGATACCCCGCGTTTACGTTGTACGTTGTTCCACAAAGAAGCGTAAGTTTGATCGTTCTGCGGCAAGAACCAACACTATTTCACTGTTACCCATTTGTATATCATCATGGGCAGCTGCAGGAAAAAATGTAAATTTTCTTGCTGCACAAATAGCGATAAAAAGTTACAAAAATGGGAAACGAACTGCGTGCGAATTCATCGCTAATGACCCAATGAAACATCCAGGGGGGTAGACAACGACCTTCTCGCTTGGGCACTGGGTATTTCCAAACGGTAATTTGTGGAACGCTACGTGCATTTACTATGGCCGTCTCGGTCCATTAACATTAAAAAAATCATTTTCTTTTTTTAAATTGTTGTTCAAAAGATCTTAGTAATATCATGATAAATTAAGAAAAAATTATGACTTCAAAATCCGTCGGGTTAAGTGGATTAACCCCGCTGCAAATAGTGTAATTTCCTACCGTCATTTAGATTTCAATAGTCGTGACCAGGCGCTAGTCTTTAGTCAAGTCTGTGTGTAACCGTTCGATATGCGTAAGAGCGCCCTCCTACCGTAAGTCTTTGAAAAAGGCTAGCACCCGGAAGTTGATGCCGTTTTGAAGTGTGTTGGTTAGGTTGGCATGACCTACTCCCCTGAAACCAATCAAGTAGCCATTTCAGTCCTAAATACCTCATGGTAACTCGCCGGTCATTTCACGTGTACTGATGTCCAGGCGTAGCACTTCCATGCACAAACGAGACTAATTGTTGTTCATATCTCCGAAATCGATCACATTGGCACGGAAGGTCCTTTCTAAAACACCCACAACCCCGCATCGGAAGATGTCACGTTTTTTTCAGCAAATACGATAGGTCTTTGGGACACTATTCATCGTTTTCACGTACACCATATTCACATTCTAGTTTGTTACTTTTTTTTGTCTGGCTGTTTTGATTTTACGAAAAATTATTTTTCTCACGCGGCTGTTATTACCATTTTTAACACGTATCTAACCATAATCTTCATTTTCAGTCACGCAATAAAGTTGGCGCAGTAACCTTCAATTTTAACAACAACAGTAAGACACTTTCCCCTGGAATTCCAGTTTAGGTCCATCCCTGACATCATCCTTCCATAACTCCATGTAAATAAACGGTGAAATTTGTTACATTGCAAAAAAGGTTGGTTGTAAATTCTTATTATCATGATTATGGGCTATTATTTCGTTCGTTAAGCAAAGCGGCGTGTGGGTACTGTGTGTTCGGTGGCCGGATGCCCCCAGTAATGGCGGCGACGTAGAGTGTGTCCTTTCGAGGCTTACCCGTCGGATTCGGTGTATAACTTTGCAGTGTTTCTTAAAATATGCAACTATGTACTTTCTTTAAAGATGGGCCCAACTTAATACTCTGGCTCATACTTTCTTGGACTAACAATTCATGCTATAGCTTTTGAATTTGTGAAAAAATACAAAATTAATCAGTCTGTGAATAAATACAATTTGGGCCCAATAAATTCTGTTCTACCCTTTGGCACTCTATCCACCATATTGTGTGCTACTATAACATGCAAAGAGTATACCAGAATACTAACAATTTGATTGTGGCAATGATAACTAACAGTGTAACATCTTGTAATTTCTTTGAAATTCACAGACAATGT
>JAMKCH010035707.1:0-15520 GCA_023653785.1 Ophioderma brevispina
TTGCATATCCATTTGGGAAAATTTTAACGAAAATTACAATATGTTGCTCCAGCCTATATTTTGATTTTTGGCACTTTTTCATGTACATTCAATGGGGAAAATTTTCAAGTTTAAAACTCTTTGTTTTTTACTTACTTCACTCGATTCTGCACAAAATTTTTGGCCAACAAAATTTATTTAATGCTCATTTTGACAATTAATTTCCACCAATCAGTCAATCATGGGTTCAAAATCTTGAATTTTATCATTTTTGTCGTGTAGTGCAATATTTGAGTTGGACTCCCTTCACATTAGATGTCTTAAATATGTTTAATTTCATCTCTGATTATGTTTTTCAATATATTTTTAGTTGTTGTGGCCAAATACCCCCCCAAAAGTCATTCGAGCAATGCACATTGCTGTAAAGAACAATGTGACAATGTTCCAAAATGTCCCGTCATCAACGATTTTGATAGCCCAGGTTTATGAAGTCCTCAGGTTTTTTATCTATGAACAATAATGTTTACTATGTGTTTATGTATCCAATAATTAATTTTAACAACAATTTGCAATAAGCTCATATGAAAACAGATAGCTTTGTGCAATAATCCTACTTTTAAAAAAGTGATGTATTTTTTGTCCCACGTCAGTCACGCTCACTTTAAAGTGTGCAACCCATACAGCATTAAAAACATTTGGTTTCACTTGTGTTTTTTAATTAAAATATGACCTGTTCTCTTTGCTTGGAGTGTACCTTTTGGGGCTTTGTCCATGTATATTTTTTCTCTCTGCATGCTGTTTGAAACGAAAAGAAAAAGGATGCTGACAATTGTCCTTCAAGTCACTGGATTTAGCCCATATGTGGTGTGAATCTGGAGGAAAAAAGTCATGTGTCACATTTGCCTGGTCACTGGGACATTTTTACTCCCAACCATGAAAATCTGCCGCAAAAACCACCTCCAACTGGAAAACTGCCTCAAAACTGGAATTTGCCCCTGTTATGGCCCCTGGCATCATGTCAAATCCTTCTATGTATTCCTAGCCCTCATAGGTTTCAGAAAATTACATACCTATTTGTGAAGGCCATCAAAATGTTTCATATCCATATATATTTCTAAATAAATAGAGGACAAACCCTGGAGTTTGATTAATAAATAATCAGCTACTTATTGCATACCCATACGAGTAGTCTTTTTGTGATCCGTACCTCCTGTCTCTTTAAATTTAAACCAATGTTGTGTCATTATTTTAAGTGGAAAACAAGGCCCGAGGCCAAGTTCTTCCACGCAAAATCATGGATCGCCGGGTTCAAATTGTCGTAGAGCGGTACCGTTTTCCAAGGCTGCTCCACAATGTAGCAATCACCATATTTTGTCAGTACATGGGGGGAAATCCATGTACATGTCGACCCAACTTTTCCATACCTTAAACAGCACTTGACACACCCTAAAGAAGGCATTTTGGAACCTGTATATCAGGTATTTGGAACACCTCTAACAGCTTCATCCCCTGATCTCTCGGATAGGTCCCTCACGTCCAGCAGCATGATGCTAATCGCTTATTACAATACCACTTCCATTCATTTTTCTTTTTTCTGGTACCGTTGTTAATTATAATATCCATTGGGTCTGTATCTTTCTTTCATTAAACCAATCAACTTGTGGATCTAACCTCTTTTGCATAAAACGAACAAAGCATTGTCCCGTCCATTCCCAGCTAAGAAACGCCATCAATGCAATGTTTGCAAGCCCCACATGATGTCATGTTTATTCCAATCACATTAAATACCATAACCAAAATGCTTCAATTTATGAAAAAGAAATCCTGCATTTTGAATATACAGTGCCTAACGTCCATTACAAGTCACAATTCAAGGCAATATCCACATTTTTTGCGTTCTGGATGTTTCTGCTGCTCATGTATCATCAGGCAGTTTTGAAGCTTCTGTCTGACCAAGGATGTCATTTCTCCTGTAGAGACTTTTCCGAGTAAACTGGAAAGCTTTAGGCAAAGGACAATGGTACCATAACTATTGAGCTTTCATTGGGTCACTTCTAGTGCAAGCCACCAACAGGCAAAAAACCTGGAGGTAGGGTATCATTAGTATCACCATCTCCATAAACCAAAAAGGTAAGGTCACCAGGTACCGATTCACTTTCAGTAGAATTCAGTAAGTGCGGGTTGTTTTTCGCCGTGTCCTAGTATGCCTGAACGTTTTTCTAGCTCAAGTCCATTGTACTGGTCGCTGAACTCAAATAGTCGTATGATAGTACGCACTTGGTCTGCTGCGAGGAAGAAAAACACTAGCCCAACACCCATGCGTTGCCGGACGTTTTCCTCTTGAGTGGCGGGAGAGAGCACAATCTGTGTCACCTGAGATTTTGTTGTACTTTTTGTAGAGGAAAAAATATAATTCATAACCTATATTAGTACAATTTGAACATATTGGCTGTTCAATGTTCAGTAAATAAATTGTAGGTTAGTAGCTCTAACATAGCTTCTAGACCCCAACAGCAACAAATGTAATTTTGTGGTATTTTATGGTATTTAGAGAATAACTGATATGATCGGTATTCTTGAAATCGGGACGATTATGACCTTATCATTATCTTATCGTATCGCAAAATTCTCATTTTTTGCCGATTTTTTCTAGACGGGATTAATTTAATATCAAGAGGTCAACTTGAATTCAAATTGTTCCAATTGATGGCCAAACGTGAAAATAAATCTAACTGAAACAATTTTAAAGGAGTATTTATTCTTTTCATTTAACACAAGAGTTGTATGTTTGGTCCTCACTAATCGATTTTGTCATTTTAGTGGTTTACCTAACTATCAATCTGCAACTTTCTGGCAGCTGTTGGCTCACTCGAAAACGGCGTATGAAAACGTAAAAAAAAAGTACCCAACAAAATTGAAACGGAATCGGAATGAACCGTTTTGAAATTTTAAAATATCTGTACTCGTATAACAGATTTGGGTGATCGGTTAACACGATTAACGGGAAAACGAGAAGTCGACATTTCTTGGTAGTTTATGGTATGTGATCTTATCAATTTGACATATCAAGAGTGCGGTACAATCCATGTACATTCCACCGGCATATACACACTTTGCGTTTGAGGGGCCCCCCGGGTGCAGAAGGAGCCCCCCCCTCTAATCGCCGAAAGAGCTGATTTTGCATGTTTTGGCATGAACCCCCCAGGTTGAAAAAATCGGCCACAAACTTTGCAGATGGCCCCCGGTTTTGGGGTGATGGTCATTCTATTAAGATGAAAAACTTTACTACATATTCAATCAGGTCATCCCCTTTAAATAGTATGTTGAAATGTTGAAATATTGCAAATTGAATTGGAAACTTAACGGAATAAACACATTAAAAACAGTTGTGGTTATTCAGTAAGAATTCCGTTAAGGTTTCGAATTCATAGGGTGTAGAAAAGGGTGTTACCTTATGGAAACACCCTTCATTTGACAGGAGTAGCACTACTCAACACTCAAAGACTGTAGTTACTGACAATATGTTATATAAACAAGATTAGGACAACGAATTGAGTATGGTCACTCATTCCATTGCCATTTAAACCTTCGGTTATAGTATGCTTTATCAACAACCCTCAACAATGTCCATGATTGGCAGTGCTGCTGTTTATGTGATGTATCAGGAATGATATTTTCAGTGCACAAAACCTCTTTTTCTTGAATTTTATGAAATGAGCAGTCTCAGTCTCAGTCGGATTCTCCTTAGGCAGCCTTGAAGGCTTAACTAGGAGTTGGATGTATCATTGCCGATATGACCTAATCAGCCGGGATAGTTGTAAAAAACTCAAAGGGCCAGAACCAACGAAAGAAAAAAAAAACTCCATATGTGATGAAAAGTCTTCTATATGTACAAATGTAGTGAGGTGCTGGCTGCATGGAAACTTGACTCTTAGGGTGAGTGGTGCGACGCATCTCCCTGATGGCTGGAAAGCTGCCTCCTGACCGGAAATTCAATTGACGGAGATATATGCTGAGGCTGGAGTTTATTCCAGATTGCGGTTGACCTCGGAAAGTAGGAATATCCGTAAGCATCGACAATTGAGTTTGGGTGTTGATATCTAAGATGGTGATGGCTGCGGCTTGCCGAGGTGGCCCCAGTTGAGATATGATGAAACGGAATATGCACAAGGTGATGAAACTGGATTTTATAAAACCTGTGGATTGATTTAAACAAGCGTCGTATAATGTAATGCGTCCATGCAAGATCTTGGAGGAGTGGCGTTACTTGAGTAGTTCTGCGGTAGTCTGAGTGTACAAAGCAAGTGCTTGACGCTTGGGACTGTTCTAGATGTCAGATAATCAGTCTGTATGAGATTCCATGCTTCTCACCAAGATTCCAATTGGAATACCTAGGGTACGGCTAGCCTTGGCAAACAACTTTCTGGCAAGTGAGTGTCCACTCAGGTAATTTATATTGTGATGCCAACGGAATCGTGCTGTTTTGTTCTGTGAAAGAACTTCTCCTGGAGTTAATTGATGGAGGCTAGGTTTCTTTTCCAGAGTGATGGACATAAATACACATTTTTCAAAATGGAATCTCTCAGAAAGGTGTCTGCCCAGGGTAGCTAGCGGGGATGTCAAGATCTTCGCAAATGAGGATCTGTGGTCAGTTGGACTGGAGATTCCTTGTAGTGATTACTTCATCAGCAAATAGACGGATACAACCGATCGAATCTGTTGTCAGTGTGATATAACCCACTGACACAGACCGAAGGTAATTGGATTGCTCTTAGCGTGTTACACACAAAATAACATACCTGATTTTACCTGGTTGGTGGACTTGTTTCCCTTCTTCAAAATACACTCCTTTTGACAAAATCAGTAGACACATTTGTTTGAACCTTCCAAAGTCACGAAGATGTTCAAAAATATAAAAAGCTGTATTTCTGAAAAAAAGAAAGAAAAAATGGATCGTTCACTCACACAGCTACTCAATATTGTGTTTATTAAACAGTGCATTTAACACAATTGACCCGAGGTCATTTTAACATTCCCATTCCCTGCTATTGTGATATCATTACGCGTCTTAAACTTCATAAAATGGTGAAATCTGGCAAGTGTTACATCAGAAAAGGCATGTGAAATTTGCAAAATGGTTAATATGCCATATATTTAAATTTTCAAATTAAATTAAAATGAGTGGTTAATAATAGATAAGTAAGAATTATTTGTAATCTGCGTAGTTTAGAGTTTGATGAAGCAGCCACTTGCGTATAGTAATTGATTTACACAAGGTTCACTGGTCCGAGTATCCGAGATACCCTTGAATTATCCTCGCCAAACCTGCGAAGTGCTATCCGTAGTTGGTAACGGAACATGGTGAATTTCGGGATATGTGCCATCAATGACAAAAACTGGATTAGTCTCCCTGTGTAAAAAAGTAGTTTTGGCGACTGACCGTATACGTCACTTGTGGTATTTAAACACGTGAATTTGGACAAACATACGGCGTGGCACGTAATAATATTATCAGAAACTTCATGGAAAAGTTGCAGTTTATGGTGATTGAAAAAAAATCTTAAGTGGATGTATAATAGTATCATGAAAATGGTAACCATGCATTTGGGGGGCATATACGAACGAATAACTTAATTTTGAAAAGGTTTTTAGAGCACAATAAATTTTCGTAATAAGGAAAAGTAAACACGCTGGAACGCAATGAAGTTAACCTATCTGTCTGTGGTAGTAGTGGGTTTTATCCCTCTAGACACAGATTCGATCTGTGTTAATAGACGGATGTGTGAGTTGAGTGTTTCCATCTGATATCATTTATGTACAACTAAAAGATGTAATTGGCCCGAGGACCGACCCTTGCGGCACGCACTATGTTACATCAAAGTGTAATTCAAAATTATGTTACAATTGAACGTGTAGTCACAACTAAGTAAAAGGGAGTCAGGTAAACTGGTTAAGTAGTTTCACTGTATTTACTATTTTTGAGGCAATTAAACAGCATGTAAACAAACCAATTATGATGGAAGCCATGTGGACATATGTGTGTTGCTCTTTAAAGACACCTGTCCTACATGGGTGACAGTAGGAACCAGTGTATTCACAAAGGGCGAGGAGAGAGACGAGGACAGGGAAAGGGGAAGAAGAGAAGAGGATAAGAGCGACCAAAGAGAGAAGAGGGGGAAGGGGAAAAAATACGAAAAGGGAGAGAGAGTAAGAAGGGGGGAAGGGGGCAGGGGGAAAAAAAAAAACAAACTAAAAAAAAAAGGAAAAAGGGGGGGGGGGGACCTTTTTTTAAAAAAAAAAAAAAAATAAAAAAAAAAAAAAAAAAAAAAAAAAATCAACAAAACCCCCCCCCCCACCCCCCCCCCCCCCACCGGCCGAAAGAAAAAAATTAAGATGTTTTGGGAAAATTCGGCGATTTGCGGGACCAAAAATCACCACATTTGGGGGAAAATCCGCAATTTTGGGCCAAATTGGTTTTAAAAATCTCCAAATATTTGATACTTGCCCCCCCCAGAATTCATTTGCGCCCCCCCCAAAATTTCACTTGGCCCCCCCCCAGAAAATAGCGGTCTGGTGCCGCCATGCCACTAACCAGAGGGAAGGTGTAGTGGAAACCCACTGAACATCTCACCATTACCAGTGTGGACACAAGATGGATGTCATTCTGTCTTACAGCTCAGTCTTCTTAAATACAATTAAATAGAATATAACAAATACAAAAACAAATCTATAGAAAAATATAAAAAAAATAAAAAAAATAAAAAATTAGAACATTTTTGAATGCTTTCAATATCATGAAAATCAAAGAGGAGAAAATGGGAAATGTGCATACAGGTTCAGAAGTTTCTGTTATTGTTGACATGAGAGCAAAGGAAATGTCAAGGGAGCTTTTAGCTTTTACTCACCCCAATCAATATGGGATAACTATTGAAGGGGAGGTCAATGATGTTGTTTATATCAAGTCTGCAGTAGGGTCCTGGCATGCAAGAGTGCACATACAAGTAGACACTTATGCATAAGCCATGGCATGACATGACCAAGCTATGTTTGTTAAACAGTTAAACTCCTTAAACACCAATCTCGTTATAGGTGTGCTCAGACGGTGGCCTACTTTCGAAATAATCCGTTACCAAACGCAAAATTCATTTATCTCATTACTCCTCTTAAAAACAACGACGCACGTCACAACAAACGGTAAACAACGCTATCCGTCCAAGTTACCACAGCGGGCCTTCATCTGTCATTGGTAAATAGCTGAAGTAGCGCGCCGCTCGTGCTGACCTGAACTGTTAATTGCTGAAACCACCCGGGAAAACTCACCATTGTTAAACAATGCCGAATGAAATCCTCAAGCAGGAGTGTGTTTTTTAAAGCGATTTTTGGCCTGATTTTCGTTATACTCATCGTCAAGATATGGCAGTAAGCTGTTTAATGCCGTAATCATTCCCCCCTAAACCAATCAGCGAGAAGCGTATCCAGCCCCAAACATGCCATCACAAAACAAAGGTCATGTATCTTCAACGAAATGTGGTTCCTCGCCACGAGACAGAGTTAAGTGCAGTGGCCGGTTTACGGGACTTTTTTGATTCGCGCACTTGCTGTGATTAATCCACGATTGCTCAACTTAATACAAAAATCTATACAGTTCTAATCTCGCACAAGTAACAATGAATATGTACTTATTTAGTTGAATACCGATCGAAATAATTTACTCTCTCAATAAAATTTAAGTTGGGATTTCTTTTTCAACAACTTTTCAAAAATACTTGGCACCTACGATGTGTGTGCTTAACCAACGGGGACACAGGCTGCCTGTCACCGGTCACGTGATCGCGAAAAGGGAAATCCCTACTATTCGCCCATGGGCTTCAACTCAATTTTATCTGGCACGGTGGGTCATCCATGCAGATCTCGATTAACGCTTGTATCTCTCTCTCGGACCAGTTTGGGTTCCGTGTTCACTTGTTTTTCGGGGCTGTAGGCCTAATACTAAGTGATGATGGCCATATCAAAATAAATTGGATAAAACAGTAAACTGTACTACACTACAGACAAGCACAACAGCCTGTTAAAGTTGATGAACACACGAGGTAAAATGGCGTTCATTTATGGTATCCACGCTACCGAATAAGTTGACCCGCATGGTGTTACTGAGACGGCACGTGAGATATGAGGTCACCTTAACATTGAAGTCGTGAGTAGCACTGTTCATACGGCACTTACCAACGCCGATTGCTCGCAAGTAGCTCGGATACGTTTAAGATTTCTTAAAACATAAATAGTATTGTTAACTCTTGTTGTTAGCTTCTTAAAGCCAATATTTGGCACATTTTTTGAAGAGCGCCCCCAATTTTCCAAATTTGATATTTTGGCACAGTTACGTTGGTAATGTCTAGGGAAAAACTATACCTGCGAGAGAATGCTCAAAAAAATGCGTATTTATCACAAAAATAAGCGATTTTGTAATTAGGAATGGGGATCCGCCCAGATTGTACTTAAAACGGCAGAGCTGGAAATGCTACGGGTTATGTCCGTCCATGATGAAATCGTGCCACCTCACGAGAAAATAAACCCTCTAACTTGGTGCCCGAACTATTTTAAAACAACTAATGGCTATGAGCGTTAGACACGTACATGGCGCTATTTCCCGGCTATTTCCAAATTGGAAGGCGTTTCCAGCAGCCGTTGAATTATCGGGGAATTCCCCGATATAATTATTTCTAGTACAAAATTCCTAGTTTGTGCAATAGACATTATCGAGGCTTAACCATTCACAGGACACAGGTATAGGTACTGTTTACTAGCCAGTTACCAATGCCACCGTTGTGTAAAAATCTCCCAATTTTTGAAAAAAAATGGGGGCGCCTTCAAAAAATGTGCTAATATTGCTTTTAACAATCATGTTGTCAGACGGCAATATCCACGAGCTTACCAAGGACTGGCTTACCAACGATCTTACCAACGCCTTAACACCGATCGTGTGAACATGCCTTTATAACACACTGCACAACACACACTTTCCATCTCAGCCTCAGGGTTGAGGGTGTCTGTCCTAACTGATAACTCCTCCATGGTCATGCATACAGTCTAGCAGAACACGTCCCTGACCATGATCAGATTGATGGACATGACCGTGAATGCACATAGACCTCTTGAAATCTCAACCCATATACACACGAACGGAAAATAATTCATACTTCGTACTTGTTATTCTTTGAAATCTAAACCAATACGTTTACCTACCGCATAAAATCAGTTAAATCACAACCAACCCTAACACATGAGTGTCTCTCCTTCCTCTTGCCACATTTATGGCGGCTAGCCTTTCTCACAGGCTTTCAAGATGCAGCATTCGGCCCGTTTCAATTAGCCACAACAAAAGGGAGTAGTCAGTAAACATCCCAGTGCCGAAAGATATCAGCGGTGACGACGCAAGCAGGCCCTTACGCAGACCAAGAATCACAAATTAGACGTCCTCTTTGGTTTAACACGTAAAATAAACCAGAAATCTTGATTTTACCATATTCCAATACCGTTCGAGCTGAAGAATCGACTTCCACTGTATAGGTTTTCTTAAATATCTATAGGTATAATGAATAAATAACAGATACTCACAAAAACATAACATTATACACACTTAAAAATAGGTAGTCATTGATTGACATATAACGGTCCCAATACATCAACCACTTTTGTATCCAATTTTGACTACTACGTTTGTACTAATTTGTAGTAATTTATGAATGTAACAGTGTATATATGACTACAAATTAGCACACAATGACTTCAAAGTAGTCAAAAATTGACTAAAATGTAGTTTGTGTAATAGGACCATTATTGGGGCTCTTTGACTACCTACGTGTTCGAGCTAAACTAAGGCGCGGGGGGAGCCGGAGAGGGTCAATACCAGTGGCGTAACAGCAGGGCATGGGGCAGTTTGCCCCCCTGACGACTTTGGCGGGGAAAAATTGCAAAAATCATGCTAAATCCAGCCGTTTTTAGTCCCTCTGGCCGGGGACATTGGCCTTTTGCCCCCGCTACGAGGGTAAAATTTCCGAAGAAGACTGGGAAAATACATTGATCATACACGGGGGATGTACCTCTAAAGGGAACATACCGAGCGTCTTGAACAAAGACTACCTTAAAAAAGGGGAGTCTCTGAACTAAGTGGCTGAACTGAGGGTCGTAGCTGCAACAGAGAGATTTCACATAACATGTGTCCCTAAAAATCGGTGAAAGGTCTGATTTTTGCAACAATGTGAACTAATTTTTAACTAATACATCGGTTACTTTGAAAAGCTTGTTAGATCATGTGATATGTGTATAATTATGCAGAGAAATCTTCTCTGGTTGTATGTTATACGATAATTCGTGTCCAAATGTGCATTATCTCTACTATGATACTACACACATCAAAGAAAAGATCGGCGCATATAGGATTATAGACAGGGGCTGTATTGGGGGGTGGGGACTTCGAAAAATGTGGACTTTTTTGGTAAAGGTGGACCCCCCCCCCCGTCCTTTTTGTCTTTTTAATTAAACATTTCATCTCACCCAAAAGTTAACTTTCTTGCCAATATTTCTCTATATTTGGGCACTTTTTGGTTTAAAAAAATTCACAGAAATGGATCTTTTTCCATTTTTGTGGAATTTGGGGGGGGGGTGATATTGAATTCTGGCAGCAAGAGGTATTCTCTATATTAATTACCTCTATGCTGGCAGTGAGGGTCCCAAATAGTAGAACAGTATTCTAATTGATGATAAACCAAATCTGATCTGCGAGCAATCCAAGCGTCCTTATCTTGGTGGTCTTATTGAATATTATGTTTTCGCGGTTCATACGGTAGGTGTCTGGCCTTTTTACTCCCTTATCTTTGATATAATTGTCGTAAACGTATATCCTTTTCCGCGATTCTAATTATCTGTAAGTTTTGATTGAATTTCATGACAAACAAAATGTACGTTGTTGCAAGCACATATAAATCGTCCATTCGCACCTCTCTGCATATAAACAATCGGTACATCAACGGCAGGTTAATCTTTCGGACTTACTTCAATCGGATTCGGTAGGGGTCGTCTGACCAGTTCAGCTTATTGTTAAGGTGAATCCCAAGTAAATGTGGCTATCAGTTGATTGCAGTGAAGTAACGCACCTTATTCATAAGTGTGATTTAATAATTGCTTCTTTTTGAGGGGGCGCATAGCGAAACATTTTTAGAGTTAACCATATCATGGGCCATCGGTCTGCCAGCAGGAGCAATCATGTGTTCAGATGTCTTGTTGAAGAAACATTGGTGTCAGCATCTGACTGCAATCGTCGGCCAGAAGCGCAGAAACAGTAGAATTAATATTTCTGGAAGATCATTTATATACAAAGGAACACGCCGGACCCAAGGCTGTTCCTTGAGGAACGCCGGATGAAACATAGCTTATCTAATGACTCACCGTCGCGTCCACAACAGCTAACACTATTGGCTGGTTCGTTTGGTCAAGAAGTTTGACATCCATGTGAGTAGGGAACCAGTTATCCCATTATGATGAAGTTCTTACACCTTTGATGTGGTACTGTATCAAGGCCTTGTGTTGGTCCATTATAATACAGTCGACTTGACCCTTCTGGTCTAGGACCTCGGCAAGATCTTCGATGGTATAGCGGCCAACTGGGTCCACACGATCTCCCCTCACGGAACCCGTGCTGGTTGTCGACTAAAACGTTTGTTGGACCATAGGTGATCATGCATTTGGGATTTTGATCCTCAATAAATTTAAAAAACTTTTTCCAGTTTTAAAAATAAAAGGTATACTTATAAAGTTGGTTGGCAATATGTGGGA
Source organism: Ophioderma brevispina (assembly GCA_023653785.1). Taxonomy (NCBI): domain Eukaryota; kingdom Metazoa; phylum Echinodermata; class Ophiuroidea; order Amphilepidida; family Ophiodermatidae; genus Ophioderma; species Ophioderma brevispina. The sequence goes on from JAMKCH010035707.1 coordinate 11,812, forward strand.
CTTATAGCTTATACTGACCCATATTTTTATATCCCCTTGAAATACCATTGTAAAAAATTAACAAATATATGTCTATCAAAAATATAATTTAATGATAAGTATGCTTAAAGGTCCATAGCCCAATTACTAATAGCAAATTAAAAAAAGAAAAAGGTAAAACAATAATGACTATACATGGTCCAATCACATAATGCCGGTGTGAAAGTCCTATAGTCCGCCGGAGCCACAGTCCGGGCTCCATAGACGACAACGGAATAAAGCGTGAAACTTAAATGTTGCTTGAAGATCATGAATCCTATTCTTTACCGTTGTAGCCGGACAGTGAGTCCATTTTTAATTAGAAAACTAAATTGCACCCATGCCCCCTTAGAAAAAAAAAATACAACTTCACACCTTTCTGTCCCGTATGAAGCACCGTAAGCCTGGATCTGGACCATAAAAGAACCATAAAGATCCCGATAAAGATCTAATTTTTAGGCCGATAGGAACTTATTTGGTGTGTGCATGGGCATACCTTTTTAAAGAATTTAAAACTCTTTTATAAATTTCCTGCTGTTCAACAAAGAACTTGGAAAGGGATTTTAAAGTTTGTTTTTTTTTATCAGGGTTCTTTTAAATAGCTTTTAGGTGTAAGTTTCTCAATGAACGCATTCCCATTTTCTTGGTGTATCCTTTTTGGTCCAACAATACCCCGTGAAGATTCATTAAAGTTCTTCTAAAGAACCCTTTTTTTTGGTTCCAAATCGTTGAATTTTTACCAAAATTTTGTAATTTTGTATTTTTCTGGAATTTCTGGATTTCTGGCAAAAATTCCATCATTTTCCAGTGACCGGGGCCAGGGCGAAAACTGGTGGAAAGAAAAAATTAGACTACCTACTACCGGCCCCTCCCGGGACCGGGGAACCGCGTCCCCCCCCGCTGGCGCCGGCCATGCGCCACTGAAATGATACGGAGGAAGTGGCCGGAAGACCAATAAGAACCAGAAAAGGTTTCCAGTATTTGTTTCAATAATCTATCAAATTATAATAAACCTATGTTTTTATTACTAGATGATGCCATTCCAAATATATCCCATACCCCCTTTTTTTCATTTTCCTCCCTGTGTTGACTGATATTTCTCATGTGGGAAGATGGATGGACAAAGAAATAGCTATTTATATTATTAATCAAGTAGCTCGTGGTCGACGGTGACATAATCTATACAGAGAAGCTAAAAGTTAGGCATGGTTGAAGGATCCAGCCAGGCTAGATGATCATGAACATGTGCAGTGATGAAGTAAAATAACTGCAGCATGGCACGACTGTGGATGCCCCATAAAGAAGATAGGACCCGCACAAGATTTTAGTTACAACACGGGCCCTGCCATATTTCTAGAAAATGTAGTATTCTATTTTAGCCTTTAAAGCTTTTTAATTTGTTTTGGATCCCCCCCCCCCCCCCGGGCTTATCCGCAGATCGTCCAACTTTTAAAAGAGAACCCTGAGGTGAGATTTCCAGTAAAGAGCGCCTCCATTTTTCTCGAACCTAGTTTTTTTTACATATTTTAATGCTTACCAATGTATTAGATCACACCTGAAGTGAATAAGCCGATACGCCGTATTTATTTAGTAAGATGATGATTTAGGTAGCTTCCTGTCGTGCACGACAAAGAATCAAAGCATGGTTTTTATATTGGGGAACGATATAGTACGATAGCAGGCAAATTCAAAACAAGGTTTCCTCGCGGTTTCTTTTGTACCTGTTGTCCAATAAAAACCTTCAAAACTTCTCGGTAGGGGGTCTCCACCGATCCGGTGATTTGAGAGAACTCCTATCCTAAACAATCTCCTCCTGTCACTTTAAAGAGACACTGTCACATTTGAAAAAGTGCGCCCTCAAGATTTTTCAATCGATATTTTTTGCATGGTTTGTAAGCTTTTATATACAAATCCCTCACCCGAAATGATTAAGACCAAATCAGCTTCCTTATGGGAAACGGAACGATTCTGAATTTGACGTCGGCCGGCGGCCGGCGAAATTCAGCAGACGACCGAAAATGGCGTTTAACACAAGAACCGCCCACGCGTATGCATGTTTCCCACGCTATGCCACAGGCTGTTGTGTGTGTGACCGGTCTATCACCTTTGTGTTTTAATATCGTGAGTACGAGTCAAAAAATTCATGTAATATACACCTTCTTGTTGATTAAAGTTATGGACAACTTAAGTTTGGTCTAACAATGCCTGGATAAATCTTATCCTCATATCATGCAATGTCCCTATTCTGTTTGGGGTAGTTATTTTATTGTCAATATATCTCTGTCTTTTCCCGGCCGTTCTTCCAAGGCCTAGACCCGGGGCCTAGACTATCATTTGAAGCAATTGAAGAAATTTTTCATATTTTGTGAAATGTGGCCAGTGCCGCTTTTAAAAGGTGCGGTTCCGATCGTCTTGGGACGCCCTATTATCCCGGAGTAATAACCGATTTTGATATCAGATGAAAGGCCATATTTGTTTCTCATTGTCCGTCCTGAAATATGAACCCTCAATATCCATTTCATTCCCAGATATAAACAAAAAAACGCGTGTTAGTGGTTACAATCAATATTCGCACAGTAGTGAATAGGGGATTTGCAACATGCATAAATTGCGCTGCCATCAAAACCGCAAGTTTGTTTCCCACGTACTTGATGGGGTGTATGTGGCAAGTGCCAGGCCTCATATAAAGTAGAGAACAATCACATAATCGGAACAAGCACCTTAAGATTTCCAGAAAGAAGCGCCCCAATTTTTGTCGACCCCGGTTTTTACATATTTGTAATGCTTAGCACTATAATTAGATCACATCTTAAGTAAATAAGCCGAATACGCCATCTTGTGTAATAAGATGATGATTTAGTTTAGGGTTTTCTGTCGTGCACTACAGAAAGTCAAAGCATGGTTTTCTATGGGGAAAGATTACGATGGCAGGCAAGTTCAAACAAGGTTTGCCGGTTTTCGTTTGCACCTGTGTTTTCATAAACCTTCCAAACGTTCTCGGTATGTGTCTAACAACCGATCCAGTGACGTTTGAGAGAACTTTGTATCCTAGAAAAATCTCCTTCTCCTTCTGTCACTTTAAGGGTCGTCGAGTGCCAATTGTGTATTTCACAGCGTGCTATTTCATTACGGAATAATCGCAATCTCATCATAGTGCGCATTTCACCTCTCCATAAAAAACGTTTAACAAATTTGGCACTCGCCACTGGGGGTTTTGTAATCGGAGTACGGTGCGCAAAATCTCAGCGATTATATTGATTGGTCCCTAACGCTAACCTTTAGCCCCGCATGTGCAAGAGACTCGCTAGTCTTGTACCTGCGTTGCGCTTGCTCCCTTACAATCTTATCTCTCTTCGTGAATCTAGACACACAGCCGAATCAACCACATTACTCCACATTTTATAATGGCGAAGGGTTGTGAATGTGTTTGCAGCCAGTTTAGAATCCGTCGGAAACCTGTTGGTACTTATGGGCAAAGTATAAGTAGGCGGACATTTCTTAGTCCTATTTATTGGGACTCACTAGGTACCGAAATGAAGAAAGGCGGGTACTGGTGACAAAGAAGAGCGAAAGAATCTTCATTTTTGATTCTTTCGGAGCACTATGCAGGTGAGTATGTCATGGATCGAATTGGAAATGCATGCCAGTTTCATGCTTTCCCGCACAGGTAGCTAGAAAATAAAATTAATAA
>JAMKCH010035708.1:0-14751 GCA_023653785.1 Ophioderma brevispina
GGAAAATGTCAAAAAAGTGTGATTTTTACCTTTTCCAAAATTTGAGTATATATTGGAGAATATCTTTAGTTAGAAATCGAAAAATGCAAAATTGAGAAAACCGTCCCTAGAGAAGACCGATTGCTATCGTAGGAAAGTTAAACCTTACCTTTTACTTCGGTATTTTTGGAGTTATCTTGTCTGAAAATTTACCAAATTTTGCGAAAATTGAACATTGAGAAAATCTGTGTTTTAGTAAAAAAGTGACTTTTCACGCCATTTCAAGCTGTCTCTTTCTTAAATAAATTTACCTTTTAACTTCAAAATTGAGTATGTTGTGCAAGTGATAAAAATACATCTTTATGCACTATTGAATCAAACCACTTTTGTCTTCAGCTCCAGAAATCAGAAGAAATTGAAATTCATCTGGTCTAAATTAGCGCTTTGTTTACATTTTCAAATATTTTTTTTTGTTTTTTCCAAGATGCGTTCGCGCAAAAGTACATTAAAACACGCCCACGCATCATTACGCAGCAAAAATTCACCAAGCGACGCAATGCTGCGCCTTGCGCCTGACGGCGTGTAATATGCTTTCCCGCCGTTAAGACCATGTGGTTTTTGTGACTTTAAATGGTCAAATAGCTGTTTTAAATCGGCAAAAAATACAACTCAGGATTGTCTGCATTGGATAACCTTTGTTGGTAACGATAGAACACAGGTTGATGTTTAAAATGGTGCAAAAATCATTCGTGTAAAAACAAAAGCACTTGGGTTGACACTACCCTTAAACCAAACTTGGTTGAAGGTGCAATAGGGTTCCTTCATATGTGGATGATGTCAAAGGTCATGGACAGAGGTCAAAGGTCATCTGAGGTCATGTTCCAGTTTGGTTAGGTTTTCATTTTTGGGGTCTTCTTTGAAAAGTTGAAGTCTGATTACAACCTAGCTTGGGTCAAAGATACAATACAGGTTCCTTCATATGTTGTTGAGGTCAAAGGTCACATACCAAGGTCAAAGGTCATCTGCGATCATGTGCCAGTTTGGTTAGGTTTTCGTTTTCAGGTCTTCGAAAAGTTAAGGTGTAGTGGGGGTTCCGTCATATGTGGACCATGTCAAAGGTCATGAACCATGGTCGTGCCCCGAAACTGACAACTGACAACTAACCAACCTGTTTATACTGCCATCTTGCCAGGGGGGTCGTGCAAGTTTACTCGCTGTATTTTTCAAAGATATAGAGCAAAAACTGTAATTTTTACACCCTATAATTCCACCCACAAATTCAGCAACCTTTATGGAATTAACCTTGTGATATATTAGAATAAACCCTGCAGTTTAATCTGTAAGGTTGCCAAATTAATAAGTGTCAATTTGGATCATCATTTGTAAACACCTGACATATTATTTACACATGTTTGTAAAATCAACAAAATGCTCATAACTGTTTTAATGTTATCAGTGGCTCTTTTGGAGATGCTTGAACCGTCTGAATCACTAACCTAGCACTTTGGGACCCCCCTGATTTACCCAGAAGTAGTATGGATTTTGATATCAGATGAAATGTCATATTTTTCTCATTGTCATCCTGAAATTTGAGCCCTCAAATCCATTTCATTCCCAAGATATAACCAAAAAGCTGCTGTTTTATAGCGGCACTGGCACATTTTCAGAAAATATGAAATTTCTTTAATTTGCTCACAAATGATAGTCTAGGCCATTGGAAATATTTTACATATTAAAATAACATACCCAAAATTGGATAGAGCCATTAATAAAGAGGCTAAAGATATCCAGGTAATTTGTAGGCTAAATTTTAAGTTTGCTGTAACTTTAATCAACAAATGTGTCTATTACATGAATATCATAGACTCGTACTCATTGATATTAAAACCACAAAGGTCACAGCCTGGTCAAAGAAGGTGCATACTGTGAAAATCAACTCTAGTGTGTGTTTTTCTTGTGATTACATGCCATTTCTGCATCATCTGCTGAATTAATGTCGCCGGCGACTTTAATTATAAAATTGTTCTGTTTACCCATAAGCGCACTGATTTGGGCTTAATAATTTTAGGTGAGAGCTAATGTATATAAAACATTAAAAGCTTTACAACCATGCAAAAATATAAATTTTGAAAACTATAGAGGGCGCACTATTTTTCAAATGTGCCAGTGTCCAGGCCCGTCGCCATGTGGGGGGGGGGGGGGGGGGGGGGGGGAAAACCCCCCGAAAAAAAAAAAAAAAAAAAAACCCTCAAAAAGAAGAGAAGGAAGAAAAAGAGAGGGAAAAAGAGAGAGAGAGAGAGAAAAGAAAATAAGGGGAAGAAAGAAACAAAAAGAGAATGGCATCAGAAGCATTAAGATTGAACTCCAGACATGGCATAAATCCAAATATCACAAATATTTAAAATGGATTACACTCAAGCCAACTAGTTTTGTTTCAAGTTTAGCCCTCTGTAATCAAGAATTGGTACTGTGCCAACAGTACTTGTGATCAAAATGGGTTAAATAAATTTAAGAAACAATTACGAGCATGGTAGTACGTGGCATGATGGCATGGGCAACGGGGAGTGTAAGCCAGGGCCTTCCCTCTAGTTGTCACCAAAGTTGTGGCATTTCAGTCGGGGAGCTGAAATGGTCAAGAAAATTGGTAGGATCGTTTCCCTCGCCCCCAGCACCATATACTTATAGGTCTACTGGCCGTCGTTTGGGTTAGAGTGCCCATTCTTTCATTTGAATAAACTTCTAACTTACCTTCTTAATAGCTAAAATCCAAGAGCTTGGCCCCAGCAGGGCTCTGCTCCTGCACCCCACCCGTTACAGACATTGGCGCTCAATTTGTGTATATAGTTCCCCTCGTCAGTACAAGCTTAGGCCTATATACTGCCCGAGCAAAGTTATAAACCATCCATTTTCTTTTGAATTGATTAAATACTATGTACCCCCCTCAAAAGTGGCCATCGTTAAGTTCTGAATAGCTCAAATTCAAGAGCTCCGGGCCCGGATAACCCCACGCATGCCTCTGGACCCGAACAGGGGCCCTAAATGGGCACCTGGACTCCACCCGTTCAGGGCTTTCCCGGTTGCGCCCTTGGTGTTAATAATAGCACTTGCGGAGTTGCGGTGGTGCAGATTAGTTTCGAAACGATCAACAAGAATGGTCTTCTAAGGGCATTTACTTCGGAAAGTTTTTAATGGTCCTTAAGTGGGCCCCAAACTGCTTTGCCGGCATGTTTTATACGCTCACTACGCTTGCAAGGGCTCCTTACTGCGGCATTAACATTTCTTGCAGTTTACAACACCCCCCTGACCAATGTCTAAGCTGACGGCCCGCCAGTGTTTCTTTAATTGTTTATATTTGCACGTAATTGAATAGGGCTTTGGCCATGGTGCAATTATGCTTCTATCATCAAAACCGTCAGTTTGTTTCCCACGGTACTTGATGGGGCTATGTGCATGTGCCAGGCACTCAATCATGAGCACACAAAAGCCATAAATCGGAACAAGCACAACCTGTAATAACATTAACAACCAATTTCTTATTCAATATCTCGGAAGAGCAATCCTACAAGAAACAGAAGGACGAAGAGAAAACAAACCAAGCTGCAAAGAAGTTAGAAATGCCATCTGAGACTGTGGAGCTTGCTGTCAAGGAATGTAAATATGCTATAATCACTAGAGGAAGAGGATCATATATGAGGATGAAGGGATGCCATTTCACGCCATGTCCCGACATCAAGCGAGAGTCATTGTATATCGTACGACAAACCTACACGATACAGATATCAAGAGAACCCTATAGGTAATTCAGATTTTCTTATTGTTACTTTTGCTTGGAGGATCAGGATTGGAGGCGGCTCAGGATCATCAAAGCAGGGGGCATAAAGCAGAGTTAGAAACTAGACAACTCCAGGAGACTATGCCCGTTACGTATGATGAAGTCATATGGCACACGTCGAGTTGTTGTTGACCTTTGACCCCTTTCATTTTTCACTTTTTCACTTTTCATTGATGCCTACAACATGGCATAACGTATTTAGGTCAATTAGCTTCTTTTATATTTGACCCCTAATGACCCCATTTTGACCTTTGACCCCCTAGTGGTGCTACATAGAAATAGAGCTTTTCCCAGTGGTGTTTTGGTGAAACTTTGACATAAATATCTACTTTTGTTGATGAGTTATGCGTTTTTGCATATTAATTATCTCATTTGCATATTTACACGTGCCCCCTATGGCCATTATTCTGTCACATGATTCTTCTTGACATTATCCGCAACTTTGCACAGACGTCACCTATTCCAATTGTTATCGCTTTTGAGATCATAGCATATTTGCATATTAATTAGATAATGCCGCCATTTTGAATGTTATAGTTTCCGATATTAATTCTGTGTCACTAGCTGTATACTGACCAAAGACGATGCTCATGCAGAAGTTTCAGCAGTAGCGCACCTTAATCTGTAGAAGAAGTAGGCTTCCAAAGATTTTTAGTTTTTGACCTCTATTGACCCCTACGAGAGTTCAAAGTTCAAACTATGTACACCCCCGATGTAGCTTGGGTCAGTGGTTCCTTTCTGACCGATTTTTGTCAATATCGGCCCCGCCGTTTGGCAGAAGAAGGCAGAAGAAGCCGAAAAAGCGATGGTCGGAAGAAAAAGTGAGTAGAAAGACTTAACAGCATAAGCAGAATACTATGCCCCGTTTCACCGGGCATGTATTGTGTTTTATCAGCAACATGTTCAACTGGTTTAAACACTTTTACACATTAAGCTAGAGGATTTTCGTATACTGGGTCCACTTCACAGCTGTTTGACCCCCATGCAAATGGTCTCCTGTTATATTTTTGAGGCATTGTTGAAGCAATGGTCGACACAATTTTTGACAACTGTATATTAGGGAACATGCAAAAAGCTATTACCTCCGCAAAATCAGAAACATCCATCGTGGGAATCGTTGCCATAATAGGCCCTAGAAAAGGTCATAATTTGTCATTATGGTTTCACACAGTGCGTAACGGGCCTACCGCTCTTGATGGGGCAATTGCCCCAGTCTTGGAAGTTTTCCCTCTCATGGGGGTCAAACGGCCATTTTCCCGGTCAGAGGGCTAAAAAAAAACAGGCTGATTTTGATTTTTGCAAAGTTTTTCCCAACCAAGTCGTCAGGGGGGTGCAACCTGCCCCCCCCTTTCCCCCCACCCTTTCCCCCCCTTTTCCCCCCCCCTGGAAATCAGATAACTCCATCGTGGGAATCTTGCCTTATAGCCTAGAAATGTATAATTTGCCAGTTATGTTTCACACAGTGGCGTAATGGGCCTACCCGCTCTGATGGGGCAAATTTCCCAGTCTTTGGGAAGTTTTTCCTCTCAGGGGGGTCAAAAGGCCAATTTTCTTTTCCCGGCAGAGGGCTAAAAAACGGCTGATTTGTTTTTGCAAAATTTTTTTTCCCAACCAAGTCGTCAGGGGGGTGGTGGCACCTGCCCCCCCTGCTTTCAATCAACCCCCCCCCCATCCCCCCCCACTGTTTCAACACCACTAAATATCCTGGTTCCATTCGTTCCTGTACAAAATGGCCGAGAATGAAACGTCATTTTCTCCTCAATGGAACTCTCAGACCTTAAAGCGGCACTGGCATACATTTTTTCACAAAATAGAAAGTTCTTTCAATTTGCTCTCAAATGATAGTCTAGTCATTGGAAGAACGAGATATATTTTACACATAAAAATAACATACGCCCCCAAAACCAGATAGGTACTTGATATGAGATAAAGATATCCAGTAATTTTGTCGCTAACTTTTAAGTTTTCCATAACTTTATATCAAACAAAAATGTGTATATTACATGAATTATTTGACTCGTACTCACTGATAATTAAAACCTCACAGGTTAGAGCACCGGTCACCAGTGGTTCATAGCTGGGAAACACTGCATACGGCTTGCGTGTTCTGTGTTAAACGCATTTTCGTCTCTGCTGAATTTCGCGTCGCCTGCGACGCCTATATTACAAAATCGTTCCGGTTACCCATAAGGAAGCGGATTGGTCTTAATCATTCGGGTGAAGGGCTTTTGTATATAAGCTTTACAACCATGCAAAATATAGATTTTGAAAAATCTTGAGGGCACACTATTTTCAATTGTGCCCAGTTGTCTCTTTAAAGTCTAACTCTGCTTGAAGGTCATCATATCTACTACCCCATCAATCATGAAATTAGGGTAGATATCCACAAAATTTTCCGAGGCGAGCTGGAACGTGAGGACTAGCATGCACCGTGGACCCTAGGGGTCAATCACACTTTTTCAGTCATGTGTTCCCTGTAGAATACGGTTAAAATTGGTTTGTCGGATCAAAATAACATATCAATGACAACCTTTTTTGATATTCCACAGATTTCATACTAATATTGATAAGCAACCATTATTTGCAAACCCAGGTCTCGCAATTTCTCATCAGTTTTTTAGGGTATACTTGGCGAGGGTCACCAAAAAAAAAAACGCCTTGCATGGTGGGACTGGACTTACCTGTTTCTCATTATTTACTGGTGTGAATCCTATAGGAGACCTCAGATTTCTAAAATTAATATGCATTTTCATGTCTATTTTAAACCCCCTTCCACATGTTGTGATCATTCATGAGAATTTTATTTTTAATTAATGAGCAACAAAATAGTATTGTCCTAAAATATCCATATTCTGCTATCTACTGCAGCTTTTCTAGATAGGACTCATCAAAAAAACGCTTTCTTCCTGTTTTCCATTGCTTTAAAGCATATATCAGAAATAAATAACTTACTCTTTGCTCCTGATATGCCTGGCTTTTGAGAAGTGAAGGGAGAAGTGAGGGAGGGGCTTTACATTGGGAAGGTGGGTGGTTACTCGGGGAGGGGGTTAGTGCTTGTAAACATGTCACACCACGGCCTATTATAAAGCTGATAAAACTTTCAATAACATGTTATCAAAATATCTTCACTTTCCGGATAAATGAAGTGCCGCCATCACTGGTAAAACCCCGGCATGTCCATCACAAAAGTTTTCATTACCTATCGTTTTATTCCCAATATTGTGGCTATTTAATCGCCAAACATGCCACAAGCCAGACTGCTGCTGAATGTTTGCCCTTACTCTCGGTCATTTTACATTCGACTTCATAAACCCCCGCCAGCCTAGAGTGTTTTACAGCTCCATTCACACTTACCTTGCCTTGCTCTTCGAGCATTTCTCCTGGGCTGAACCCCCCCCCCTCCAAAGTATTTGTGTCAAACTGGTCACCTGTTTATATTTTTTTGTCTTATTCTCGTTTTGTCATAATAACGAGACGTCAAACAGCTGTGCACTTGATACAACAATATCTACATAAAGAATTCTGCAATGAATAAGTCTTTTTGCCAAAACGCGCAGTATTTTACAGGGCAATGAGAGATTTTGAGCACCCAAAATATCGTGTCATAAGGTAATTTCATATAGATTAGACACTCCATCGCTTTTTACCTTGTATTTGGCTACAGAATGTCTTAAAAGAGAGAAAAACGGTAATTTGACTTGCTTATATTTCAATATAAAACATATGCTGAAATTTTGTATTTGCTCCTATACAATTAGAAGACATTCACCATTTTTGTACCAAAGAACAATTTCTCAGCGAATCCGTTCAGATGGGAATATTTTTTAATGGAAGCTTTATTACAATCAGACCACAAATCAGTACTTTCTAATTTCGTAAGGTACAACCTGAATATGTTTGAAATCTCTCTTTGCACCTTTCACTCTACAACCTTGTGCCTTGCTTACTGATGCTGGATGAGCCACGGGTTTTAGAAGATCCGACGTTTATAATGCGGATAAAAATATCAGGATGACTGTAATTGCTATGCCTAACATCTTATATTTTGCACCCGTGTGGGGTTGAGGGAATTGAGTATGACTGTGTAATAGTGTACACATGACCAAATATTTCCAACACCTCTCCTGAACAACTTTTACTCTTTTTGTAAAGCCACCTCCCAAGCAAGCACTTTGCATTCATTCATTCATTCAGAACAAATATTACTGCTCTTACAAGTTTTAGAATGAAAATGCATCCTTTTGTCTTAAAATGCACTTTAACTCTAAAAAGGATTGAAATACGTTTGGTTTAATAAGTTTGATATTGTATATTATTTACATAAAATTGAATGTTTTGATTCTTCAGTAATTCAACCTTTCCCTTTTATCCCCCTCCCACTGCCAATGAAAATATGTGTGCTGAATTAGAGGTAATTTGACTACATATTTATTTATCAGATCTAAATATATCCATAGACCAAAAAACCCAAGAGTAGATGCATGCCCAGCCATGCATAAGAGTGGTGTATTTAGACAAGATTTAAAGAACTTATCTTGCTTTTTTAGATAAGCTGTTTGAATGTAGTATCAGAGATATATTGTAATCAGCCTGGGATATGGTGAAAACACAAGTGATCAGGTATAGTGAAAATGGTAGAACTGACAATTTCAAATCAAGCAGAGCCCAAGACGAGGTTTAGAGCAATCAGAGCTAGTGTTAGAGTTTGGGTTTGAGTAAGGATTAGGGTTAGGGTTAGAATAGGTAATGCTGCACTGCCGGTCTGCCATATTGGCCTTTTGACCACAGTCACAATACAGTGCATGCAATTTGGGGGATGGGATTTGAACATATTAGAACTATAACAGGAAGAAGTGATTCGCATGTATTATGGAATAGCCCAAGTCGTAACCGATTTTATCCATTTACCCAGTGTTCCATTGTCTGATCGGCCGATTTTTCTGCAATAATTATGCGAAAACTAATCAATTGAAGAAACCATGCATCCAAAAAGATTCCTGCATCCCTAATGCACAAGAAGTTTCCCGATGACCTGTTAATTTTGAGAGATATTTGAGTCCGAGTGATAGCATGTGGCATCAGTTCTTGTCATTATTTTCACTCGCTAAATACGACGAATGTAAAATACTTGCGTGTCTCATAAATATGCAAGGACTTACCAAATCTCAAATATGGTGGTGCCCAAAACTATGATAATGAAGTGCATATGCTCATTGCCCGGGGTGGGTACTCGACCCAAAATTGGGTACAGGTGTGCATCTGCCAGGTAAAAAAAAATCGACCCATGTTTATAGTGACCAAATTGTACAAAAATATGACCCATTTATTTAGTTGGTTCCAAAATTTCGACCCATTTCTATAGTTGGCTTTGAAATTTCGCACCATTTTCATAGTAATCTTAGCAAAATCGGCCCATTTTCATAGCAACTTTTCCGAAAATCAGAAAAAATCAACCATTTTCATTGTGATTTTACCGAAAATCAGAAAAATTGACCTATTTTCATAGTAAATTGCGACCAAAAATGTAAAAATGGACCCATTTATATATAGCAATGACCTAAAAAATGACCCATCAATATAGTAGCATGGTGGGAAAAATGACCCATTGTTATAGTAAGGGGTGAAAATGTGACCCATATCGGCGGCACATATGTACCTACCCTTTTCCACTGAGTAACCCCCGGGGCTCATTGTAATACTTTTGGGCACCTCGATTTTGGTTACGCCATTTGTGGAGAATCCGCTTGTCTACTTTATACGTCATTGGATTTGTAACTTATTAGGTACATGTACCTGACAAATAAATGATAACAAATACCTTAGGGATGTGTAATATGCAGATTTTAAACTACACTTGTTGAAAATAGCCGTTTCGGACCCATAAATGTGTTACATGTATTAAATACATATAGTATGATGAAGTACAGAAAAGGTCCATTTAGGATACATGCTACTTTGGTGGTAGAAACTGCAAGTTTCCCCCAATATACTTTGTACTTTTTATCCCCTGCTTTGAAAAGCAGTAGGGGGAATTGTGATAGCACGCATGTCCGCATGTATGTGTTCCAGTTTGGTTAGGTTTTCCTTTTATTTGAAAAGTTGAAGTCCGATTTAAACCAGACTTGTGGTTGAGGTGCAGTAGGGGTTCCTTCATATGTGGATGTTGTCAAAGGTCATGTACCAAGGTCAAAGGTCATCTGATGTCATGTTCCATGTGTATGTATGTGTGTTCCAGTTTAGTTAGGTTTTTGTTTTTCAGGTCGTCTTTGAAAAGATGAAGTCCGATTTACAGTGGCGTAACCAGCGGGGGGCAGGGGGGGGCGCGAGCCCCCCCAACGGAACCCTTGCCCCCCTTCTGCCCCCAAATGAACATGACTTTTGTTACCAGTTGGTACTATGGAGAAAGGCCCACAAAATTAGCCCCCTAAAAAAATGCTTTTGCACACTTTGCCCCCCCATTTGCAAAAGGTGGTTACGCCACTGCCGATTTAAACCAGACTTGGGGATAAGGTGCAATAGGAATTCCTTCATATGTGGATGATGTCAAAGGTCATGGACCAAGGTCAAAGGTCATATGTGGTAATGTTCCATACTGCCATCTTGCCAGGGGATCACACAAGTTTACTTGCTTTATTTTTTATAGTATGAAAACTAATTAGGACCAGGGGAATTAGTCATGTTCATTTTAAATGATGCCATAGAATCAAGCTTTGTGTAGAATTAAATACTTTGTCAACCTTTCATGTATAAAAACATACTTCTTTTCTTTGTTCAGGTGTGTTCAAGTGTGCCAATCCAACCTGCGGACAGAAACTTGGAATTGCTGTTAATTTTCTGAAAGACGGTGATTTCACTCAGAACGGATACGGCTTCAGTGTCAAGAGTTTTCTCTTCAAGTTTGCGGAAGATCGTAAAAAGACCTATAAACAATGGAAGAAGGTTCCTATTGATATTCCACTGGATGAGGACTGAAACACAACCCAGATTTTGACTGCAAGTTGAAGAAAGAGTTCTATATGTACCCCTTAAAATTCTACAGGAAACATGGCCTACACTAACAAATACCCTAACCCTAAGGGGGGGGGAGTAAATATGGAACTCTTGCCCAAGTGGGTTACAGTTGTTTGGCCACGTCTCTCTTATTTTTATTTTAGAAGAATTTAAGCAGTGACAAATACACAATTTTGACAACTGCTAAGTACGAGCATACAAGAGCTACCATTCTTGTAAAATTTCATTGCAAATATCTTGCCATATAGGCCTACTAAGGTCATGATTTACATATAGTGCTCTCTATCAACCATCTCCAAGAGATAGGTATAAAATTGTGTTTGACTGCAATGATTTTTTTTAATTGTACAGGATGTACAGCGTACAGTACAGGTCTCAAAATTGTTGCCACTGATAATGGTTTTAATTCTGATTTTGTCATAATAAAAAACTTCTAAATTGTTTTGTTGTGACAGTTAATGAGCAAAGGGGTAATTTCAACCAAGAGACTAGGGGAAAAAGAGAAAAGGGAAGAACCTCTGCCATCATTAGGTCATGGATGTAGACAATTTATTGGACCTATTCACGTTCTAAGAGCTGAGTTACGAATTGAATGAAACAATTTACTCTACCCTATGACCTATGGTTAAGGGGTCAAAATAAGGCCAGATTTGAAACTTAGCCACGTGTAAAACACTACTGCTGCACAAAGGCCCCAAGCACCGATAAGGCTAAACTCTCCAAGTATAGAATACAAATGCTATATGGTTAGAGGGAAATAGGGCACACTATTTGCCCGAGGTACTGGCTATGGGACAATTAGGTCTGTTGCCAGTACCAAGGGAAAATAGTGTGCCCCATTTCCCAATATAAACCATGTAGTATTTATTACACCTCACTGTGACTTTTGAGATGAGGTTGTAGGGAAATAACACTTTTAATATAGGAGTCAACCAATGAAATAGCTTGATTAGTTTCATGAATATTCATGAGGTATACTAGATTTGTAGTCTAGCTGGACAGGAGGTAAGGTTTACTATTAGCTGTATTTGAATAGTATATGTCACTGAACATGTAGTTTTAATTCCATAGGACTCTCTCCAGGCTTAGAATCCAGTACTGCACTCACTGTTTATCCATTTTTAAATTGCTGTTATTCAACATTTAATGTGATTTTTTTCTGAAATTTAGTTAAAATGATGTATTGTATTTTGTATTATTAGTTTACAATGCACATGCTTTATTCCATCAGACCTTGAAATATGATTGAATAAAGTGTGTAATATGTAATATAATTTCACAAGATAGTGCAATCCTTAAAATGCTATTTTAAAGACTTGGATAAAATAGGTGTATTATATTTAGAATATTTACCTCTTATATATCATGGTGCCTTCCAATGTGCCAAAAAAACTGCCTCATCAACTCACCACTTTCTGCATTTGAGCCTTTTTGTGCAGCTGCATCTTCTAATTGAATACAAAATCTTGACATATATAGACTTAGTCGGGTCGGGTTTCCTTTGAGGGCCTGCTACTGGTATCCTGGTAACTAGTACCTGTCCCAGGGCCGACTTGTTGGTAGCATCACCCCCATTGGGTTTCTAAGGAAATCTGATGAGGAGGGTAGTTAGTTAGCCTGGTAGAATGAAAAAGAAGATCTACCTACAAGGGCGACATCTCTGGATAGCTAATGGCGGCTGTCCAGCACATGCTGCTTTGCATGGTGGGCGTGGTTACCCAAAAGGCTAGGCCCACCGCCGAAAACTGTGGATTGACATCAGGAAGGACATCCGGTCAATTATCTTTTGCTGCAGTAAATCCTCAGGCCTCACACAGCAGTATTGTTGAGTGTGCGTTATATCCGGCCACCCCATGTAGCGGGGACAAAACCGGATTTAAAACTTTGGTTTAACAAACTAAACTAACATATAAAACCTTCTGGCTTAAAGACAGGGTAAGAGATCATTGTGAGAGATACGCCCACAATTTTCCTTGAATTTGAGGTTTTAGCATGTTGGTATTTTGGCATAATTACATTATACTCTGCACATCTATGCTCTGTATGTGCTTTATTCCATTAACAGAATAAGCATGTGATACAGAGTTGGTGCAAAGGGTATGATCAGGGGAGGGCGTCGACATTGGTGTAACACGTAAAAGCGGAATCTTAACAAATTTTGACTTTTTTATATGTCATCAAGGAATATTTTCTTATTCCAAAACCAATGAAGTGGAATAATCAACTCCACTTTAATGGTTATTTCTGATTTGTTTTGTATGAATAACGGCGAGGTCGTATGTGGGTCATGGGAACACCCATGACCGACCCACATCAAATCGGTTTGTGGTTTGCGTCTGTATTGCAGTTACCTATTTTGATTAGTTTTGGTGAGTTGCTGTATTGAAAGAGGCTTGACCGCCATCGTCTGGGTATAATCCTGATATTTTACATGTCCAAACCCACTCTGTGAATCAATAAGCGACAAATGGTTTCATAATGAGTGCTTTTGTTCTTCTGATTTTTTTTTGTATTGGTCTATGGAGCAGTGTAATATGAATGATGCTTGTGAAATATACAAAATTTAATGCAATTGAAATATTAGAATTAAACATTTCTAATTAAGACATATTTTAACATGAAACAAAAAACATGGACTTAGGGCTTGATATTTTGTACTTGCCTGTGTCAGAATTTACAAGTGGTTTGTTCGTGGCAACATTTGTAACCATGTTAATCTCTTATCAACCAAGGGTAAATCACCTCTATAACTGACATACAAGATTATTGATTTAGTTGTGCTCTATGTGATAAATACACATCTGACAAATAATATTATTTCATTAAATATTACAAGATTAACTCATAACGGTTAAACCCTAATTTTTATGCAATTTAGTGCCTAAAACCCGTTTTAACTGAATTTTGAAACTCTCCCCACCCCCTGGTGCTTCCCCTGTGTGATGGGACACATGTAAGTTGTTGCCTGGTCCCATTCGAAAACTATAATTTCGCAGTTCTTGGCTTTCACGCTCGCTATATTTGAAGAATATAAGCTGTGGGCCGCTCCATGACTTTGGTCACCTATGACACAAGTTTGGTTCCAATTGAAAAAAAAAAACCTGGGTTCCGGGAGCGTAACTTCCAAAAGTTCATGTCCCTGTCCTTACCCTTGGTGCACAGTGGCTCAGAAGAACTTCCCAAGTGCCTTTTCACCTACAAAGTTCCTCACAACAAACCTTCCTTGTAGATTATCAAGAGCTGCACCTAAAGAGACATGAGGATATTTCCAGAAAGACGCGCCCCCAATTTTGTTCGAACCCGGGATTTTTGCACATTTGGAATGCATACCAATGTATTAAATCACACCTGAAGTGAATAAGCTGTCTTTATGTAATAAGATGATGATTTAGTATTTTCTGTCGTGCACGACAGAAAATCAAAACATGGTTTTCTATAGGGACGATAACGATAGCAGACCAGTTCAAAACAAGGTTCACGGTTTTCTTTTGTACTTGTTAGTCCAATAAACCTTCGAAACGTTCTCAGTAGGTGGTCTACAACCGATCCAGTGCAATTTGAAAGAAATTTGTATATAAAAATCTGTCACTTTAAGTCTAGTTGGGGGGTAAATTTCTAACGGATAGTTAATAAACGATCAATAAATGGTTCTCAATTGCTCTGTGCACCTTTTTTAAACAGTATTTTCAATATTTCTTCCTCCTCTTGAGAATGACTTGAAACCAGCCAGAAATTAAGCTAGTATCAACTGTACGGCATTTAGAGCGTATGATTGAGCGAACAGGACTTGTGTGTAACATCCACCAGCAGCATCATTAAAACATCGGCACGTAATATGAAACTACTACGTCATCAGCCTGGTTTCAGCTCGCTCAGGCTGTGTTTACAATTTTTATTCATATTTTCGTAATTACTTTTGCTATATGATT
>JAMKCH010035709.1:0-15036 GCA_023653785.1 Ophioderma brevispina
AAAATTAACAAACCTCAAAAGTTTTCTATTTTCTTGTCTAATCTTAACCACCCTTTTCGACACGGCCAATTCTGTATACGTAATATAGTACATATGTCTGTGGCTTTATAGATTGCGTCACAAATGCTTGCAGGTCATTTGGAAAGCCATCTAAAAAGAATTCAGCAAAGCTAGGACTTGTTTGGACTAATTTAGAGGCATTTTTCATTCTGATTCTGAATGCCCTTGAAAATGATAATTTTTTTTTTACCTTTTTGAAACAAAATTTGACAATTTTGAAACCGTTGAGCGACTGGTAGTCGCTTGCTGTTTTCAAAGGATTAAAAGAATATCTGGGAGGTGGCCGCAGCACGGTTGAATTTTGGGAATAAACCTCTTGGCTTACAAGCAACAATTTGGAGTCATGTACATTTACAATGCGCGCAACTGTGTGTGTTATATGTTATTTTCCTTTCTCCTTATTTTTCCGATTTTATTTTTTGCTTGGTGTATGTGTGTGTGTTGTATGTGTGCGTGCGTGTGGTGTGTTTATGTGCGATTTTTTTAAATCCATGTATATATTTCTTACATGGTGTAGTGGTCCTCAAAAGTAAAAAAAAAAAACAACAAACAAAAAAAAACAACCCCTCAGTTTTACTTCTTAACCATCTTTCTATTCCACTAAGATCGAATTTTTGGGGCTAAAAACCCATAAACTTTTATCTACCCATTTCTATTGTACATGCCCATATTCATTTGGTATGAATTTGAACCCGTGGGCATACCGTATTAGTACAGCCATAGGCGTTTCAAATCATAGCCTTTACTGTGTGTTGGTAATGGAAATGCAAACCTTGAAATTGACTTTTCTCAAAAAATTGTTGACAGAAAGAAGGAATTCATTTTGACATAAAAATCATATCAGAAGGTACGTTTTAAAACTTAAAAAAAAAAAAAAAAAAACATTTATCTTTTATAGCGTTGATTTTGCTGATTTGGGCCAACACTATCCTGGGCCTAATGACGTCGGACGAGTGACAGTGCCACCACATTCAATGGCAAGCCAACTCGGCTGCTTTCCTTTAAACCCCTTTCGACACGGGCCAATTCTGTATCCGTAATTAGTCACATATGCAGTGGCTTTATAAGATGGCTCACAAATGCTTGCAGTCATTTGGACAGCCATCTAAAAAGAATATCAGCAAAGACTAGCTTTGTTTGGACTCATTTAGATGCAGTTTTCATTCTGATTCTGAATAGGCACTTGAAAATTAATAATTTTTATACCTTTGAAAAAAAATTTGACAAATTTTGACCGTTGAGCGACTGTAGTCGCTTGCCGTGTTCAAAGGTATTAATATTGGTGTGTTTATATTCGGTTAGCACTGCTTTTATCTTCTATAACCTCTCCTATCCACCTACCGTGTACTTAAGTCTCTGCCTCCAGGTTATCTGTAGTAGTCCACAAATAGGGTTCAGTGAATTAGTGAACGTGTGTAATCATGTAAACTATGCAAACACCTCCAGTGTTTTTATTCACTTTTGTCTTAGAAATCACATTAAAAAAACAAATAATCCAGGCTATTTCCGCCTATGTTCACAACTGATATTAAAAAGCACTGTAAGTTGATTATTTTGGTTTAAACTTTTTAAATTTAGATATCCGATTTGTAACATGAATAATTAAATTGCGAGACAGTGTTATTTTGACGCGTAATTATCCAATTTCTGTGCTGATCTGGAGACGTGTTATCTAATACTGGCAATTTGCATCGTCTAGGCTCGGAAGTAAGGATGATATTAGCCGACTTTTCTTTTGGGGCCTAGTTGCGTTCATATGAAGCGTTCAAAGCTTTGACTTACGTTTAGGGGACACGGGTGTGAAAAAATATTTAGGGTGAAACAAGTCAAATTCTTGATTACTTAAATGCTTCTACGGGAAATGTCATATCTTTTCGATTTTTGGCACTTAATCCCATATTTTTCACATGAGTTTGAAACAATTCAGTTTTTTTTTTGCCATTTTGGCCAAAAATGGCCATTTCTGTACAAGCAATATTGACTTGCTAATTCCTTGAGTGTTGAACATGAAAACTACTAGTAGTGACTATTCTTTATGGCTAATCATGTGACAAGGGGTACATTTGTAATATTCAAATCATTAAAGGGATCAATCTATTTCTTATTTTGCACCAGGGTTAGAAAGTCGGCGGTCAGGGTGACAATTGATTGGGAAAAAATGCATTTCGCCCCATTTTGTGATTGAAAAAGCCATAACTCCTCATGGTAGGAGCCTATGGTTGATTCTTCTTGTGTCTTTTTTGTTCATTTTCATAGCTAATATTGATATAAACTTGACCTAAGTTTGAATTAATGAAAATAAAGTGGAGTAATAGGTACCCCTAAACCCCTAACTTTCGGAGTGGTGTGAAAAAAATAAAAGCCTTCGCAAAAAATAAGTCCTTCAAAACTGTGAGGTTTAAGGTTAAACAAATATAACTTGCTATAAGCCAGCCTCCCTCTAGAGCAAGTTATATTTGTTGATCCCTGAGAGCCCCGGTTTTGAAGGACTTCTTTTTTTTTTGTGCGACGATTTTTGCTCAAATTTGAGGACTTTCGGGCAGAAATATGCCTGTACATGCTATGGAAAATTTTTCAAGTTTTTTTTTTTTTTAAATAAATTATGCGTTTTTTAATTTCAGATTCAGTTTCTACACAAATTTCACCCTAGAAAATGGGTATGTTAAGTTAGGATATCTTTCCCTTTAAGTTTCGACCATTCTGTCCACCAAATGTAAGTCAAGCTTGACGCTGTCATATGTTCTAGGCTTATTTGAAGTGTTCTACCAGTTCACAAAATGGATTGACTAATTTTAGCTACTTTTTTTTCATTCTCAACAATTTCTTGTTTTAAACTCAAATATAAACTGCCACCACCAAAGCCCTTGTTTTGCTACAAAATTTACGTATGTATCATTGTCAGAGTTTGTTCGGACTCAAATGCTTATGGTTTGGTGATCGATCAATTGTTCAGTGTCATTATTTTACAATTAGTGAACAAAACATCTGGCATCAGTAACCTGCAGCACTTGTCAATACAAAAAGAACCAGAATTTGTATGCAGAAATGTTAGAAATTGTATTACCCGTAAGTCACCATTTGACACTTGAAGGAAATGGGACAAAGAGCTACAATGAAGTTTTAACTGTAAGTAATATGAATACGATAGAAAAAAGTAAAGTTCAGAGATTTCACATTCATGACATTGGACATCTTTTTCACCATGTGTGAAATAATGTCCACAACTGCTTTAATAGCAAAACTCCAGATGGCAAATGATTAGTGAGTGATTAAAAAAAAATAAGTGACTTTTTAGAAATTTTATATTTTCCTGTGCAGTCTCTTTAAACAAATGAAAGAAGATGCCATTAAGAATAGAATATGACAGTCAGACAGGATAAAAGGGGCTAATTTATGGGCTTTCACTTTTTAGTATCCGTTCATGTTGATGCTACCATCTCATGTTGGTGTTTATTCTAATTTTTACATCTTCATCCTAAAAAATATGTTTGATAAATATGATTAAAGTATTACTCATTATTTACCACTTAATAAGTCACTTTATTTCCCCCCAGGTTAAGCTTCCTTGTAACAAAGCTATCATATTTAAGATCTTCCCCTTGTGTAGATGCAAAATGCCAATATTACTAACACAATTTACAAGTTATACATGTAATTGAATTTACAACCTTTTCATGTCGTAATATTTTCCTCTGTGGAAGCCTCCGTCAAATACAAAGAGGAACATTGACAGTTCGAAATTGGTGCGTTCTGACAGGCAGCTTCTAGTAATTGAACGAGACATGGTCATTCTCCACCTGCACTGTACTCGGCCTGCATTATACGTCGTTCAAACATACAGGCCATGTGTGTGGTATGTGCACTAGTGTGTGAGGAAGGCAGATAAAAGCCCCCGTATTTATTGGTTTTTGGAAGGAATCATGGTAATTAGCCTAGTCTTGCAATTGTATGAACTAATTGTGTAGGCAGGATCGTCCCAAGACCGTTTTCATGGGGGGGGGGGGTGTGCTGACAAAACTGATCTTTTGCAATACATTTAAAAACTTTTCTGCTCCTGTAACGCCAGGTTCACTCAATTTTTTACCATCCATTAAAATATCTTAAGAGCAGGGTGGGGGGGATAACATGCTGGGGACCAAACTCCTACATGGACTAGTAAAATGCCATTAACCAACAATTTTCAACAATATCAGTACCAAGTAAATGTATTTTTATTCAATTATTCACTCACATCTTTTAACTTAATATTCTTTGCCAACAAGAGTCAACTATTCGCGAAGAAAGGCTAATTTTTGTCGACAAAATGGCAGAATGCTGTCAATAGGGGTGGTCACATCCCACTAAACCCCCCTCTAGGAATTACCTTGGTGGTGTATGTGTGAGAATTAAAAGACCTAATTTTTCCTTTTACGGTGGAAAATATTTATTAGCACTCAAAATATTGCATGAATACACAATCAACCATGATTGTATTACTGATATGGTAGTTGATGATAATACAGTAATTATATTAATGATGAGGTTATTACAATAATGCAATGTCCTAATGACTTTTCTATATTGTATTATATTCCTAGATTGATGATATGGTTATGATTTATACTGTATTTTATATTACAGTTTTGTTCAAGTAAGGAATTTTATATTCAAATAAAGGTGAGTTTATTTTAAAGTGAAATGATAATTAAAGGCTGGCTCAGATTCTGAAGAAGGTCACTTTGTCCAATGTTGTTGTGTCGCCTGAACAAATGTTTCATGGAGCACATTACTAGTCCAAAATCTGAGTGTGTCCGTTCGTATGTCGTCCTTATGACTCGGTTAACTTTTTAAAAATGCCCTGCAGGCCTAAACGCTATCCACGATTTACTTCCAAAATTGTAGGATGGTAGAGGAGTGAGGTGACGCAATATTCTGTGTAGCTTTGGCTGATTTATTTGCATATTAATGATATTAATTGGCTTATTTTGACCAGTCAAAATGACAAACTTCCCCGCAAGGATTGTGTGCAAGTTATTCTGGGAGTTCCGTAAGGTTATTAATGAGTAACTTGGTTAGAGGAAACGTGGTTGGTGTTAAAGAGTTGTCTCGACCTGATTAGATGTTGGGAATATTTCGGGCGCAATACATACATACAATGAGCTAATTGATATGCAAAAATCAGCATAATCGCTATATTTTGAAACGGTACACGGATATGCAAAATTCCTTTCACTGCACGGAAACCCATTATGGTGGGTTATCTTGTTTGCCATTTGAAGTTCCTGATAATGCGACTTAAGTTGCAAGGAGCTATTAAATATGAATAATTGCTTTGTTATCGATGATATGGTACATAGGATATGCAAAATTCCTTGCTACATGAAAAATACAATACCATACATTCTTGTGTGGGGAAGGGGGGTGTTGGGGAGGAGAAAAGGGTGGGGTGTACGGGGAGGTGGGGGAAGGAGGGGAGAGGCGGGGGGTGGAGAGGGGGCGGACGAAGACGGGGGGGGGGAGGAGGGGAGAGGGGGGAAGGGCGTCGAGGGAGGGTAGGGGGGTGGTGTGAATAGGGGTGGGGCTGGGGTGTGTGGTGGAGGTAACGGGGAAGGGAGGGGTTGGAGGGGGAGGGGGCTTGCGTCGGTTGAAGGGTGGGGTGCGTCGGCGAGGGGCAGGGTTCGACCTCATGTGACCTTGTGACCCAATGCGAACTTTGGTGACCTCACGTGACCTTGCTGAACTCACGCCCCTTTAGCCCATTCACAAATCGGCTGTGCCTGGGACAGTGGTGGGATGCGACGGGGAGGGGTGGAGTGTGTCATGTCGGGGAGGGTTGAGGGCGGGGTGGGGTGGGTGACCTTGTGTGCCCTTGGTGACCCCATGTGAACTGCAGTGACCCCATGTGACCTTTGTGACCCCATGTGATTGTTTGCTCTTCTGTGAAAAACATGTATTACTTGAGGTGCGTTCATTATGCGCTTATTCGTAGAAACAGAAAAATATTTATAGTTCCAGATTTGAAAACATATTTCAAGAGTATTAGGCCTATTAGGTTTATTTTTTAAATTTTCTGAAGGAGGCCGTAGTTGTATAAATATTTTTAAACTTTTTAAAAAATGGTTGGATTGGTATTATTGTGATGTTTAAGGTTGATGTTTTTAAAAGTAATATAATGATAAAGAATGACACGCATATAACACATTGTGTTGAGGTGTCGTTTAAAGTTCTAATACTACCTCACTCATGACCCCATGTGGACCGTGGTGGAACATGTGACCCTGGTGACCCCGTGTGACCTTTGTGTCCCATGTGACCTTTTGACCCAGTCACCTTGGTGACCTCATGTGTGACCTAATGTCACCTTCGAACCCATTCACAAACCGCGATGGGAGACCAAAACGCGCAACCAGGCGGACCACTTTTGTGGTTCAAGAACCGCCTTGTTTTTTTTAACAAATTGCATTGTCTTGGCAAATACATAATGTTTGTCCAATATACTAATCACTGTGTGAAATAGCTAAGCTCAAATTGATGTCCTTCATGTAGAAAATCAACAACTTGTAATAAACTTCTGGATCCAGAATTTTGGTTTACACATACGTTATATGGTAACTGTACTACACAAATCAAAAAACATCAAAAATGAAAAATCTAATTCATTGGCTACCTTTGGAATGAGCATTTTTAGGTGACTCTCTTTAGTTCTGTATTTTTAATTAATACACACAAAAAATTTATTTCAAAATCTTTGAGTTGGCCTTAGGTTTCATATTAAACAGCTGTATAAAGTTTCATGTACCATTACATGAATAATGGGAAAGGTGATGATACCCGGCCTCTGGTCTTGTTTTTCATGAATTGCAAAAAAAGAGACAGAAAAAGAAGAAGAGAAGAAAAAAAGACAGATGAGTGTTTTCTTTTAAAGAAAATAATTGGGATATGAGCACAGACAGGAAAGCCATGCTTCTGTTACGTGGGCTTCGTGGGATGAGGTGCTAATATACAAGCAGGACAGCTGTGCCCTTTTCAAACGAGTCTGAAACACGGCTCAGTCTACATAAATGTTTACATCCTGAGCAATTTTTCAAAAATTTAGCTGTTCTGCGGTGAAATTTTATTTTGCAAGTCAACAGTTGTGAAGAAATTGGCAAACAAGTGAGGAGTGAGTGAGGATGATACCGTTCCCCCATGTCGTTTGTGTGTTTGAGATTAAGGATGGGAGATGTTGTTATTGCTGTCTTGTTATAGGTTTAGGATAATATGTAGAAAGTTATGTATAGGCTTATGGATTTTATGATTTCAGTGTTATGTAAACTTTTAATGGTGTAGTGGGAAATTGGTCCATGGGAGATGCACAAAGATGAAGAGAGTGACCCCAGGTTTGGCAAAAGATTTTGTGTGAAGATGTGAGAAGGGAGCTGGAGGGATGGTGGAACAGGAGGAAAAGTTGTGTGATGAGGTGGAGTCAGTGAAGGAGTTAACATACCTAGGGGATAAGGTTAGTGGGGGTGGTGGATGCGAGGTGGCTGTGACAGCTAGAGTGAGGTATGGATGGGTGAAGTTTAGGGAATGTGGGAGTTGTTGCAAGGGAAAAGATATCCTTTGAAGATGAAAGGAATCGTGTATAAGAGTTGTGTAAGATAAGTGATGTTGTATGGGAGTGAGACGTGGTGTCTGAGCGAAAATGAGATGGGGATTCTGAGGAGGACAGAAAGAGCAATGATGAGAGCGATGTGTGGTGTGAAGTTGATGGACAGGATGAAGAAGACTGAGGATTTGATGCAGATGTTGGGTTTGGAAGAGGCAATGGACCGGTTGGCGAAGGCGAATAGTGTACGTTGATATGGGCATGTGTTGAGGAAGGATAACAAACATGTGTTAAGAAGGGCCTTTGAGTTCGAGGTGGGAGGTTTGAGGCGGAGGGGACGTCCAAAGAAGACATGGAAGAAACAAGTGGAGGAGGAGAGTAGGAGGGTTGGGTTGAGGATGGAGGATGCATTGAATCGGGTGAAATGGAAGGAGTAAGGGCGGTTGCTGCGAATGTGGTGAATCCGGCCACCCCCGTTGACGGGGACAAAACCGGATTTAAAACTTTGGTTTAGTAGTATCTATAGGGTGCACTTGAAATACGTACTATCCATATGGAAGAATTTACCTAAATTTCTATGAAGGGGAGTGGCAGTATATTTCAAATGAAGTGACCCTTTGGGCTATTCAATTCAGGATCAATACTCCCATTGTGAAGAATTAACCAGTCTTCCACAAAGGGGTGTGTATTTTCAAATGTAGTTACTCGAGGGACTGTTCCATTTGAAATCCATCCCCCCCACTGTAGAAAACTACAGTGGGGGTGAAGATTTTAAGTGGAGCAGCCAATTGATTAGAAATTCTACAAGGCTTTAAAAGCAACACCCAGAGATTGCAGAGAAACTGAGTTTGACTTGATTTTGGTTATAAAGCTGACAAGAAAAATTCCTTGTAAATTAGATGCTTATGATTTGCCATAGCTTTTAAGGGAAATGTGGAATATGTTAAATCATGTAATAGCTTAACCAATTAACTGGTAATCTCCCTATTTCAGACAGGGGATCAAACCTTTCAATTGACCCAGTTCTTACTTGGGAATGTTACATTGTACCTAATTCATTACATGCAAAATTAAAACCAAAAATGAAGAAATATTGCTTTGTCTGGTTATCTTTTATCAAAATTAAATGGTTGCCTGAGCATTTTTGTTCCCCTGGCTTGAAAAGTAGTTGAGGATACTGTGATAGGGCAAATGTCTGTATGTATGTATATGTGTGTGTGTTACATTGTATCTAATTCATTACATGCAATATTAAAAACAAAAATGAAGAAATATTTTTCGGTCAAAGCTGTGTGGTGGTGTGATATCACTTCAGTAAACATTTTTTTGTGACTAGAGTACTGTAAAAGTAAAAAAAATCTTGCACAAGTGTAAGATTCACACTTAGATAATTTAAAGCTGTTTCACTTGTTTTTAAATTCACAACTTTGAGTTTCCTTACATAGACAGCAACACAAAAATGTTTTCATGCTTTTTTATTTTTGCAAAAGCTACCAGAATTGCAAAAATAAATGATGCGCAAACATTTGCAATGGTTTTCAATCAGTGGAAAAAGCATTGGAACATTTCTCTGTAGAAGTTAAATTATGAAATTAAAAGAAAATTAGTGCAAAATAAGGCAATTTATGAATGTTTTAGAGTGGGGAGAGGCTCAACTCTTAGGGTGAATTTCCCCCGTCCCCCAGCATCACCAGTAATGCCAGTCTGCACAAAGTAATAATGCTTGTGTAATATCAAGCCTATAATACAGTTTTACAATGTTATGTGGTGATTCCTAATCTGAGGTCACCCTGCCTGAAAATCCAATAATAGAGCACAAACAATATGAGCTCATTTAAAGAAAGGTGCATTGGGTTGTGAGAGTAAGAGCGGTTCCATTTATGCTTTAACGGAATGCGGGGCTGTATTGGCTTTTGAAGGCAGACAAGATGGAGAAAGAAGCACAAAGACCAACAAGGATTAAAATTAGCTATGACATTTTGATTTATCTGGTGTAGCATTAGCATAAACAAAACAACACCTGCAAGGCTTTTAAAACCAAAAACAGTTGAGATAAAACATAGAAATAAATGTCAACACAGAAAATACAGCATGAATAGTTATGATTGCTATAGTTTTGTCTTTGAGCAAATAAGCAAACCAATTTGACTGACATACCAGAGCCAGAAAAAAATAATTAACCAATGTTACAAAGTTGTAAACACAGCATTAAATTTTAGTTGTGATGGTTTAGCATCGCTTATGAATTAGTTTATTATAGCTTTTAGAACATGGAGAATGGCAAATTAATTTATTTAAGTAAGCTCTAAAATAAGTCACAACAAACAGAATTATTGTGTTAAAAGCTCTGTGTGGTTTCAGTTGTGATGGTAACAGCAGATAATGGATTAGGTTAACTGTACAGTAGTAAGCTCTACTGCCATTCTGTTAAGTTCCACCCAATATAAGAAGCAAATTTTTAAGTATAGGTTCAACAATAAATGTTGGTGCGCACAAGCTTTGAGACAAACAACCTTTTTAGACTGGCAAAGGATCTTCTTATGAATAAAACTCATACACACTATTGCTAATTACAACTGTATAATGACAATCGGGCGGATCATGAAGGTTGCTGGTGACTAAGAGGTTTTTGTTTCATTTCGGAATGGGACTATAACATGAGCAGTTGCATTTGCAGAATTCCTCCATTCGTTATAAATATGTTAACCTTGAACATTTGGCTATTCTTTTTTTTTCAGGATGAAGTAGTAGAGTAGCCAACATGGTATTCTGTGGAGGGCACAGCACCCTACTACCCCATTGTAATTCAATTCACCAGATCTGGGGGGGGAGAAATGTAAAATAGTCAACATTTTTAAAAAGGTCAAAAAGTTGTTATCTTGGGGGTTGTTGTACTGACCCTTTGGACCGTTTTTTAATTATTTTTTGTGTGAGTTATGGCATGGTGGAGTTTGACAAAGTTACATTTTTACCTGGAAAAATGTTCCACCCTGGATGCAAAAATGGTGCAAATTATTGGGGGGTGATTAGAAGACATTTCATGGTTTAAGTAGGGTGTAGTGGTCACTGGCCAGAATTGAGGGGTGGTCGGCAGTTTCACCTTATTTAACGTTGTTATTGCAGGCTTTTTGGCGGGGTTGAAAATTTCAGAATTAAGCATTTAACATGCAATATTTGGAAACAAATAAGGAAAATGCATAAAAATGAGTAGGGCAGAGATATTTGAGATGGTCCCAGAGACATGTGGGAATCTGAGGAGCAGGTTAATCTGGGGAGCATCTGAAAAATGGAAAAGCTGCTGAATTATGATGTCAAATCTTATATGATGCTATTTGTAGCCAAAACATACAAAAAAGTACCTAGTCCCAAAGCCGCCTCCTTGATTTAGTCGTGATGGTAACACAGAGTAAATTGGATTGGATTTTTTCTTGGCCTGCCCTGTGCAGCAGGCATTTGCAGGAACATGACCGCCAGCAATTATTGGCCTGATTTTTGTTCAAACTGGTGTTTGGTTCTGTATTATATTTACTATAATTACAAGACTTGAGGGGAGATATGTCAACATGGCCAATGGCAATGTTTTCCAGGTACTGTACTCCCCCATTATTATTTTTATGAGCAAAACGTATGTGCCTTTTGTGGGTGTCTAAAACTGATCACAGGTTTTGCATGGTGAGGGAAATTATTTTTTTGGTTCAGATTACCTATGTCATATCAAATAATGTTGGTCATTAAAGGTATTATAAGTGGGGTGGGGTCTTCTGAGGAAAGCACGGATATACTTGAAGGAAATGTTTTGGCAGGATGTTCTTAGTGGAGGCCCATTCCTTGCCTATTGTGAGGAGAGAGTTACGGAGAGTACATCCAGAAACTTTAAAAAACGGCTTGACTTGGACGGTCTACACCTTGTCTATTGTGAGAGCAGTACTTCCAAAACTCACAGTGGGGAGAGGGGTGACGGGAAGTGGAAACGAGGGAGGGAGATGTGGAACTGGGGGGGGGAAAAAGATTATGTGCACTGGGAAATGGGGGGCGGGGGGGGACGCTTACTGACAGATTGTTGGGGCACTCTCTTACTGGAGCCCCAAATCTGTGTATGTGACAGCAGTTCTTCCAAAATAGTACAGCCTGAGTGGGTTGGGCATGTGGGTATGAGGAAGTAATTAACAAAGCTTTGGAGATGATGAGTATGGGAATGTTCCTGAAAGGTATATGGGCCACTTTTAACAACATTTGCTGTCAGGTGTTCTTACAGGAGGGGGAGTTACTTCTAAAAATCACACCCTTGGAAATGGGGGGCGTTGACCTGATGAGGGGTCTGTTCAGGAAGCCGGAATTACAATTAATTTGGAGGGGTGTAAGGGTTGTTTACTAGTCATGATATGGTTAAAAAAAACCGTTACGCAATGTAGTGCTTAAAACCCTGTTGTCCTGAATTTTGAACATCTTCAGGGGGCAAACTATCCCTGGCACTGCCCCAGGAGCAAAGCGAAGAGAGGGGAAGGCTGTTGAAACAACATCAGTTGTTTCCAGGTTTCTACTGGAGGTTCTAACTCTTGTCTTTGTGGGGGTAGTACTTTCAAAAACTCAAGTGGGCCATATGTTTCAGACACTAAACCTAACATTGCAGGCTTCGAGGGAGCAGTTTCTGGACCAAAAACCTTGCTTACGGTTAGTTCTTGACAGAAATATTAGGTGAAGTAGTCAGTGATATCTCAAATTTGCAGACAGTAGCAAATTCAGCACATGGTGGTAACACATGAGCTGGATTGATTCTATTTTTAGCTCTGTTAATCCAAGCATTTATAACATTATAACATGACAGAATCTACACAGTTTCTCATCCCCGATTCCTTGCCAACTACTTGTCCTGCTTGGTGTAAAATGTCTTATTTACCAAGCCTTGAGGTGGACATACGTAACAACATTGCCAGTAGCAATGTTGCCAGCTACATCACTCAACGTTATTAAATTTATGAGCAAGAACTGTGTGCAATTTCTCAAGTTAGGTTCACATGAACGGGTCATCCCCGGCAAGGATGCAAATTCCCTTGGAAGGATAGCTCAAGGGGAATGCCTGTGCAAATACACTCAGGGGACTTCTGTTGAACAATCCTCCAGGGTTCTTCCAATGAATATTTCCTTTAAATATCGCAGTATATTTGATGCTCCATATGAACTGATCTCTATACAATGGATTGGCTATACACAACAGTAACTATATTAGATAGTGAAACAACTGGCGGACATCTTGGTATACCCAGCACAATAGCATTCCAGAGACATCTGTTTAACAGAAGTTGTATCTCGAGTGCCCATTTTAGAGACATGCCATCCCATACGTGTGCAACTTCAAATACATAGAGCTCACTGAATTGGCTTGATTATGTACTCTGTTTTGTCGGTTACCCACATTTCAATGGGAACATATTTTGTGTAAATGACTAGCTCTTAACCTCCTGCTTGGGCTTTTTTTTGGATTGCCAATATGGCCATCATTGGCTTCAAGTACATAGTCCATGTTACAAATCTGTTAGGTTAGAGATCAGTGATGTAATACCATTTTGGTGTACTTTCCTTGACAAGTACTCCAACTCCATGAGGTTAATAATACAAGATGGCAGTGTACACTTCTATCTGGTGGTTTCTCCAAGGGGTCCCTGATGACTTAAGGGAAACTGAGGGACTGCCTGCTTGTATCTGTGTGTGTGGACAATTCAAGGAAAAGGAAAGCTCATTTCTCGGGGCCCATTCCTTGAATGGTCAAGATTGTCCCTGAAGGAGACTGACTTTTGAAACGTTGATGTACCAATCAATTACTTTGTCTGGTTATCTTCTAGCAAAATTAAATGGTTGTCTGATCAATTTTTATCCCCCTGGCTTGAAAAGCAGTAGGGGGATATTGTGATAGCGCGAATGTCTGTATGTATCAGAGTATTTCTACTGAGCAGTGATTTGCGGTAAGTACCGAAAATACTGCTTATGCCGGGAGACGGCCTTCAGTAGAAACATGATGGGTCACAAAATTTTCGTCAACGTTTTCCGCATTTGCCGCTCAGTCATTTACCTAAATAGGTGGATGACATCTCAAAATACCGGACCACGACTGCAGTAGAAACATGCCGCGCACAAATTTGCCGCGCACAAATTTGCCGCAAACACCGGAAATTGAGAGCTGATGGGTCATGGTTGCTCCTGCGGAAGAAGTGAAATGAGTATCTGCATGCTCAATAAACAACATGTTTCAACAGTTAGCATTTTAATATTATTTTTCTTTATTTACGTGCTTTTAGGCCTTTGGTTAATTTTGTATAGGTATTCTAAAAAGTTTTGGTTGAAAATATATAACTTTGATATGAGTTTAACTAGCATGGTTACTCTAGTAATTATAGCTACAGGCGACCTTTCAGGATAACCACATACCGTATAACAAATGATCCGATTCGAATACCTCAAATTCGATCCCAATTAAAACTAGTTTGAAATCTATTTAAACCATGGCTGTTGATAGGCCTAATGTTAAAGAAGTCAATCCAATGATACAGGCACTCATCGGGCAGTGGAAAGAAATACTTATAAAGAAGATAATGGACAGAACCTGGCCAGGGGACGGAAAAAGTGAAAAAGTAAAGTCTATACAGCAATGGTTCTTCATTCTGTACCGCTCACGGATGAAAATACCACATATACAGCTTTTTACCCTCAGTAGAAACATGCTGTGAAACGGTAAAATGGCCATGAAAATTCGATAAATACCGGGTGATGCCTTATGCTCAGTAGAAACACGCATTATGTGTGTGTTCCAGTTTGGTTAGGTTTTTTTTTATTTACATCAGACTTGGGGTTAAGGTACAATAGGGATTCCTTCATGTTGGATGATGTCAAAGTCATGGACGTCAAGTTCAAAGTTCATCTGAGGTCATTTCCAGACTGCCATCTTGCCAGGGGGATGACGCAAGCCGGGGACGCAAGTTTACTTGCAGTATTTTTTTTTTCAAGTATTCTTTATATATGATAAGTGACATGAGGGATATGTATGGGACTGAGTACTGGGGCTGGGTACAGTCAAGTTATGACATTTAGTTCAGGATGGCTGCCAATTTTGAGTATTTTTAGCAAAACCACTGATTTTGCGTTTCCTTTCTGGGAGTTAAGGATACTAACAATAATCGTAATGAAAAAAGTGGGATATTTTTGTTATTTTGTATAAAGACTGACCTTGGACTAAAGGGTTTCATGAACCTGAAAAGTTCCTGTAATTTTTTTGCTCAGTCAGTCTTACTTTGCATGTGTTTGCTTTTTGTTTGTGTGTTGGTTTTGCCATAACTAAAATTCAAGCCCATAAATTAAGAGTGTTGTATCATTTTGTTGGATTTTTAATTTGGCAACATTCTTATGTTTTAAAGTCC